>OMKY01252504.1:0-13047 GCA_900302395.1 Bregmaceros cantori
AAAACTTGTCTATAGACATGTCTTACAAAGAAGAGGCGGCGGGTAGTTAAGGAAGTAAACCGGAAGCAGGTCAAAAACTTGTCTATAGACATGTCTTACAAAGAAGAGGTGGCGGGTAGTTAAGGAAGTAAACCGGAAGCAGGTCAAAAACTTGTCTATTGACATGTCTTGGAAAAGCAGAGGTATCGCACACCAATTAAGTCTTTGTTGAGGTGCTGGCTACATGTGCTCTGTGCTTCATGTTTTAATCTTGAAGCAAGGTTTCGGTCGTCTGGACTTCTTCAAAAGTTTGAAGAAGTCCAGACGTCACTTCAAGATTAAAACGTGGAGCAGAGCGTGCGGCTTTCTTTTCATTTTCTTCAACATTTCGACATGTCTGTCAGAAGGGGGTCTGAAGGCTCAGATGTATCTCTATCCAATGACTTTTACAACAGCCAAAATGGTGGTGTGCCATAAATAGTTTTTACATCACATACAAGGACAAGTGTTATTATTTTTTTATCTTTGACATTTGCATGCTACATGTTTTATCAGCCTTGTATTCCATGCTGGCTGATTATAGACGAGTTTGGCGGATAGTTCTGATAACATTTCTACCTTGAATAGGACTTCCCG
This sequence comes from Bregmaceros cantori, assembly GCA_900302395.1. NCBI lineage: Eukaryota > Metazoa > Chordata > Actinopteri > Gadiformes > Bregmacerotidae > Bregmaceros > Bregmaceros cantori. The sequence continues at coordinate 616 of OMKY01252504.1, forward strand.
TGGCAGTCACTTCGCTGTGTTTTGACTTATATTTTAACTGTGCTTATTGTTGTTTTAAACGGATGGTGGTAACTTGCGGTGTGCTATTCCACACCCAAATGTTGTAGTACAGATCTCTGCCCCACACATGATTTAATTCGTCCATTGGTCCAGAAGAACATGCGATCAGTGAGGTCAGATCAGTGAGTGACTTGAAGTTGTATTGGTCTGTATTCCATCAATGTTTATACAAAACGGTGAAGGAAGTGGGGTGGATAATTGATCACAGACTGTGCTGTAGTAAGTGAATTCTGTGTCATTCAGTCACTTCGGTCTACTGTGATGATTTACACAGGTTGCAATTCAGAAACAACCGCAAGAATGTGTCAAAAGGGAGGTTAAAGAGTGCACCTCATCCCCATTTTGGGGGATGAGGGCCCCCAACTCTTCATCCCAGTTTGTCAGCTAATCTTATCGCTATCTCTCTTAAATAAAGAATGAACAACGCCGCTTGCGTTCCAAAAATAACTTTTAAAAAATGTCATTATTCTATTCTTGTTTCTTGGCACATTAACTTGTCTATTGTCGACGTGCAGAGCATGTTGGACCATCCTTTTGCAGGACGTATTGTCTGATCATCTCTGCTGAAAAAAAAAGTCATTGCATTGGACGGTTGTTATCAATTTGTCGCAAAACTGAACAATTTCAACGGTCCTCTTAATCCCAGGCCGAATGTACAATGGTGATATGTAGAGGCATTTTTTCTCTCCCATGATGGTCATTCATGGATGTTTTTATAATATTGTGAGTTTGTGATGTGATTAATATTATTATTATTTATGCATTACTGCATAAAGTCGATGCCTTTGTTCCGCACCATGCTGCTGAAACAACAAAATGTAATTTCCCCTTGGGGAGGATGCATTGAAAAAAGATCTTCTAAAGTGTCATTGTGTTTCCAGGTGCTGGGTATGCTGTGCACACTAACGGGCATTTTGACCTACACTCACTTCAAGCTGGCGGAACAGAACGCCGTGCCTGGTCGGCTGGTCCAGAGGCCATAAGTTCAACTGTAAATCACCTGCTCTGTTTTTTTAAACATTGATCGTGTACTGTAATGTTGGTTTCCATTTTTATAATAATTTGTGAATAAACTCATTTTACAGATTGCAACATTTTCTTACTTGCAAAGTGTGTGTGAGAATGCTTATATCATACTCCAGACCAACAGTAATACTTAAGAACGTTTACTGAAATGTGTAATAATTAAACAAAGGCAGGAGCAAAAATCTGGGCACCCTTCTTGGTTTTGACATGTTTAATACCTTTTGGCACCAATTATTTGAAGACACAATTTTGCATATGACAGTATATGCAGTGGTATACAAAGATCTGGGCACCACTGATCATTTTCAAGATTTCCCTTTATAGATCATTGGCAGTTTGAGTTACATACATGAGATAGCAGACAAACACAGTAATATTTGAAAAGTGGAACCAGGTTGGTAGAACACAGAAGGTGTGCAATAATGAATTAAAGAAAAGTAGGCAGATACTCCAAAATTACATCAATATTTTGTAGATCCTCCTTTTGCGGAAATAACAACCTCTCAACACTCAATTCCAGTTGAAGGTATTTTTTACCGTTCCTCTTTACAAAACATCTCTAGCAATAACGATGGCGAGCCTGATTTTCCCAGACCCAATGTAAGCGTCTAGCCATGTGCGATGCGTGGACGATGGGTTCTGGTTGTCCAGACTAGTAGACAACCAGCCAGAACCGGATTGGTTCTGGCTTGCCGGTTTGATGGTTTCCAGCCATGGACAGCCTGATTTAAATCACACCACATGATCATAGTTCACTTTCTCCGCTTGTAGCAGACTGTGCACCAACAAGGGTCAGCTTCCTCCAGATGCTCCAGTTCAGTGTCATTCTGTTGAGGCTTGTCAGGTCAAGTCCTGACCATTTGTAGATGTTGTCATCAGGACTCCAAACCGGTTTAAGGAATGAAAACCGGTTTACGGGATTTTTTTAGGAAACGGAAACGAAAAAAATATTTCTTCAACTGTTCTGTAACATTATGAAATCCACAAAACCGGTTAAAAAGCGTTTTTTCTGTTCTCTCTATATTTGAACATATCCTATGTCTGGGAGACTATTTCTGGTTGTGCATCCATCCAACTTTCACTGTCATCAGTGAACAGACAAGGAAGCAAATATAATGGCGTTTTAAACCCAGTTTTCACGTTAATACAGTTGCACTGAAGTTTGAAAGTCCACCAAATATATTTTGTATAAACTATATCTAAACTTAACATTGCGCCATACAAGGAACTTTAAAAACGAACACAATTTTTGCGTTCCGAACCCGTTCATGACTGATATTTTGGTGCCGGAACGTTCCGAGAATGCAAACATTAAACATAGGCCTGCGTGAACCGTTCGGAACGTAACTTTTTAAAAATAATTCTGTCGTTGTCATGCCATCTTTTCCTCTGCTTCTCTTGAATTCCCAATAATGTTCAAGTCTGTGGACTGAGATGATTCCAGAACATTGTACATGTTCCTCTGCATCAATACCATGGTTCAAATTCAAGATTGGTGGTTGATTTAGAATATTGAATCAGTCATCAGGCCATGATGTCTGCAATCGGATCTGCATATAGTCGGAAAGCTCACTCCCAGCAGTATGTATTGCATAATTTGCATTGATTAAATCAATACGGTCAGAGGCGATCATAGTCTGTCAGGGCCCCAAGCAGAAATGCAGTGCCCCCACCCTCCATTTTGCACCACTTGAACAAATCAAGAATGACTTATCAACCGTTATTTATGATTAGATTGCACGAGAAATTAACTTTAACCTTTAAATTGAGTTATTGTATTTTTTTTTTGGCCAGAGGTTCTCAACCTTTATTTATTCATTTATTTTTTAACAAATGTGGTGCTGTGGGTGCCGTGTAAACACGGTATAAAATATGAAAAGTAATAGGGTAATAAGATTATGTAAATAATCGAAAGCAAGGCAGTTTTAACAACTACTTGGAACAATAACGATCACGTATCCATATCACCAGGCTTGGGTTTTTACCAGTAATCCCTTTCAGTTTCAAGTAACTTGTTTAAAATTGCAATCCGTGGGGGGCGCGCGGTGGCAGAGTGGTTAGAGAGCACGCCCCCCCAGGCCAGAGATCGAGCAGCACCGCGGGCTCGCACACCCTGGATTGCATTCCAATACGTTTAGATTACAGCCGCTATACAATCAAGTCAACAATTGCATGTCAACATTTTCAATTGTACTCTATAAATGTGACATAAGATGACAGCAGCAGTGCCCTCTATTGATCAAATGCCCGAGGTACACCGTTCATAATCTCTCTTATCTTTATCTTCACTCATTATCTGTAGTCCGGGGCGCTCAGGTCTCAATGTGTAGAAACAATTAAATTGGATGTTGTTGGAATTGCATTCGGGGTGGCATCATGTGACTTTATACACTACATCGTTGACGAAAGCCCCGTGTATATAGCCTGGCGAGACATAACCGACGAATCGTCCACGCATCGCACACGATTAGAACGATCAACTATGCAAGCAATGTGCGATGCGTGGACGGTGCGTTGGTTCTGGCTCACCAGGCTACCATGTACACGGTGCGCGTTCTACGGAAGCCCCGAGTCTCAACATGGCGCCCTGCTACAGGGATAGCATGCTAAGGTGAACGTTGTTTTGGAATGTTTTTCACAGATATAAATGCATCTATGTGTGCAGCACGGGTGGTGTTCGGTGAAAATGCACACTAGGCAACGACTACATGATCTCGGGTTGTGCTTGGACGATGGTCGAACTTGTTCCAATCGTGCGTCTTTATGGTTTCGTGCGTCGCCAAACGTCTCCATTGTAATGTAGAAATATTAGATCCAACTTCGGTAGACAGCGGCGCAAACGAGATGAAACGCAGTTGTTTACACAACACGTGTGTTATATGAGTGGCGTCTCGCTGTGCGGCATGTCCGGACACGTCGACTCTAACCACTGACTCACCGTGAGTCGCTCTGTCCGCATGTTCCATATGTTACTCGTTTCGATTGTTGGTCTTGATAAAACGAGTTGTGTTGGGGCGGACATGATGATGAAACAGTCGGACGGACAGGGCACAGAAAAAAAAACATCGCGCGTTTCATTTGCATTTTGTAACGGAATATAAAAACAACATGCGTTGTTTAACCCGTCGATATTAAAATACCATGTAAAAGTCAGTTTCCCCGTTTAGTGGCATATTGAAGACCAAACAACGTGCTTTTCTTCACTATCTTAGAAATGGTGCGCATGTGGCTCAACTTTAATCTTAACCAATTGATCACTTGTGTGTGTCTCTCCACTTCTCTATCTACCGCTCTTTCTCTATATACCCTCTCTCCATCTATCTACCCCTCTCCCCTACCTCTCTCTCTCTCTCTCTCTCTCTCTCTCTCTCTCTCTCTCCATCTCTCCATCTCTCACCCCCCCATCTCTCTCACTAGTCACTACTAGTCTGGACATGTTTCAATGTTGACTATTAAATTGTCGATTCGGGGCGGTGCTTATCGGTGCAGGGGCGGCTCTACCCGGCGTAGGGGCGGGGTTTGCCGGTAATGGGCGGGGCCGAGTGGGGACTCGTCCCGACATGTCAAAGTCGGTGTGCAACTTATATAGTCTCCCTTGTCCCTGCAAATCCTATGTACTCTATGCACTTTATGTAGAGCACTGATGTAGATTGTATTTATTTATTGGCAGACTGAGTAGGATATAGTATTTACTGTTATTTATCTATATTCATATCCTTAAACTTTAATATTCAGATATTTATTTATGTAATGTATGTTATTCAGACCTATTTATTTTCAATTGCACTCAACTGTTGACATTTGCTGGGCTTCTGCTGCTACGAGTTTGCAAGGTAAGCATATTTTGCTTTGCCTTTTCTTAGGGTTGTCAACTGGTCATCAAACTTGTCATACCTGGCCTGCATAAAAATTACTCAATTGGTCAACGCAACGTCATGCTAATGAATGGAGACCATTGACTAAGTTCTGTTAATTTCCTTCAACTTTGCCTTTGATGTAACATCTTTTTGATTGTGATGACAAAACATATAATTGTATTTGAGGTTGAGAACTTGAGGACATTAGCTGGAGTGGCCATCTGGCATATAGGGCAAATGGTTGGTGCGGTCAAACCCGAAGGGTTGTTTCAGACGAAGACGGAAATAAATAAGCAATTGGGTAAAAGATTCAACAGGTGATAAAAATATCAAAAAATAATAATAATTTATTAGGTAAGAGACGTTTGGTGAATACATATCTCCAAACTTGCATTTACATTTACCTTTTAAAGAAATGTTTTTAGGCCACTTTAAAGTGATTTTTTTGTGTGGGCGATAGTGATTTGCGAACCCACGGCGCTGCTCGACCTGTGCCCTGGAGGATGCACTCTCTTATCCACTCTGCCACCAAACGCCACCTTTTTTAGGCCAATTTCAACATATGCCACAGGCATGGGGCAGCAGCAACACAAGTCCAGAGGTTCTGGGCGAATGGGGATAGGATTATTTTGTTGTGGGTGGAGGAGGTGTTCTTTTGAAGAAGGAAGTTTGTGTAAGTCTCAGTTTAGTAGAGGCATTTAACATGATGTGCTTCACTGCAGGTGAAACTCCACAACGACACCATGTCGGCCAACAGCCATCAACAGACAACTGATTATGACACCAAACTGGTAATTTGAGCTTATCGATGTAAAAAAATAATTACTTTTATTTTCTTTATTGGGTGTTTCTTTTCAAGTAAAACATGATAATAATTCCATGTCCCTGTGCTGTGCTGTCAAAGGCACAGGAACCAAAATGTGGTCTTGATGTGATGTGGGGCTGCACCGCTGCAACTAGCGCTTCAACCGATTAATCGATTATTGAAATAATCGCCTAATTTGATGATCGATTAATCGGTAGCAATTTAATCATTTGCTTGTTTGGCCCATCTTCCTCTCAAACATTTTTAATATGTTGTTTCCAATGCCAGTCTCCATCCCCAGTTTCATGGCCCTAATACAATCAAGATAACACATGCGCCTGGGGTGAAAAGTCAATATTTTAGAATTTAGAGTAGCTTCGAAGAGTAGGCTCTTCGAAGCTAAAACTAAAAAAATGGAAATGTTAGCAATGAGAGCAAAACAGAACGCAAAACAGGAAAAAAAGTCAGCAATATCATCATTTGAGTAAAGAAAATTTGATTAATAATTCATGCTAATAATCTATCTGATTTTAATTGAAAAATGAACCGATTAATCATTAATTGTCAGGAAAAATGGGCGATTAATCGATGATCAAAATAATCGTTAGTTGCAACCAGGGCTTTGGAGTTTGAATCGCTATTCTTTTTCCCAATCAGTTCGTTCCGAACAGAAACGGAATTATAACGTTTCCGGTTATGAGTTTCATGTTCCCAAAACAAAAAAATATTGTTACTGGAACGGTTAATTTAGTTCCTGTCAGCTGTTTAACGCTATATTATATATGTCGCGGTGAACCCACAACGACTCGCTGCAGAATAGAGACCCGCTGGTAGTGCTTACAGCCGAGGTCTCGTCATGTGGCGGGGTGAACCCGCAACGACTCGCTACAGAGTCCTGCGACGGTTCATACTTCACTGCTGCATCAATTTTATAAATAGTCTCGTTTTATTTTTGAAGTTATCCCAAAGTGTACTCCTTTCAGGAACAAAGTAAAACTGTTCCCTGGAAAATACAAAAAGTTCCCTGTTTTCGTTTCCATTCCTTTTTTTTACAGCCCTGGTTGCAACCCTAGCAGCAACAAACGATTTATTTTGATTTATCGGCCATTTTTAATGACTATTAATCTGTTCATTCGCCCTTCAAAATTGGAATGATTAATGTATCTGAAATCTTGTTGTTCCACTATCTCCACATACTGCAGATTGAGCACCAACATTTCCATTTTAGTAAGAGCCTATTCTTTATAACATATTGGTATTTCAACCAAGCCTTCTTATTATCTTTATTTTTTTGTGAACAATTTTTTTATTTCACACTTCACAAACCGATCACAGTTGCAAGGTCATTCACATTATAACCCCCAATCCCCCCCCACGCCCCAGTGGTATTTCAGTGTTCTGTCTTATTATCTTTATTTTATATGTTTGTCTTGCTGTGTGGCTTAAATATTGGATATGTAAATATATTTGTATATATACTGCCCTTGATATTGTTACCTACTCTTTGATGTATTTGATGTGTAAAAGAAACCTGCTGAAAAACAGTTATTTAACTGAGTCCGATGAGTGACTTTCCTCAAATTGGTGGGGCTGTGACACTGGGAATGGTAACTGGCAGAGATGCGAGTAAGTCCCTCGTTCAAGTCTCAAGTCTTCTTGGGCAAGTGAAGTCCCAAATCAAATGATCATTAAGATGCTGTAATTTTAACTCCAGAATCTGATTTTAATAAAGTAGCAAAAAAATCAAATAATGCTATTATAAAAGTAAAAATATTGCTTGCTTTTGAATCAGATTCTGGAGCTAAAATGACAGCATGTTAATGATGACTTGACTTGGAGTTGACTTTGTACTTGACTTGCCCAAGAAGACTTGAGACTTGAACCATGCACTTTGTCGCATCACTACTGGGAATGGTAACTGGCTTTGGGAAGAACATTTATTCAGCACTTTTGCGCAAATGGCCCAAACCAGGAAACCAGATGAACAAGTAACTGTACTCCGTTACTGTCAAACTCAATATTTCTGGGGGCAGTATAACTTTTTGCAACCACCACAAGTGGGCCCACCATGATTGTAGTTTTGATATGATTTAGTGTAGCACACTATATATTAGGGTGCATCAAATTGTAATGGGAAATTTTATTTATAAGATATCAATTTGTCTGGCATTGCATTTTGTTCGAATGACCAAAAAAACAACTTTCATATAATTTCGAGGAATTGCATTGAGTTTTAGAGGTTCCACCTAACACATGAAGTTTTGCAAACGTTCGAAAAATGTCAATTTTAACTACTTCATGTGTTAGATAGCACCCCTAAATCTCCCATTCAGGAAAAATGGTGATATTGACCCTTCTGCTATAGAGTTTAGCTTACTCCGAGATTAACCTAAATCAGTTGATGATGACTGTCCCTGTGCATTACTGAGGTCTGTCTTACATGTGGGTTAGGTGAGACCTCGGCCCGAGTTTCTGGCCATACTCCGTGGTGCTGGTGCATCCAAAGACTTGCTCACCATGAAAGAGGTAAGCACGGACAACCATTAATAAATTATTATTAATGGTTGTAGTAGGGCTGTGCAAAAAATCGATTTGAAATCGAAATCGGATTATTTTGTTCAGAGGATTTTGGAAAAAGTTAAATCGTCCTTTTTAACATTGATAATAATGATTTTTGCTGGTCTGCTTTGTAGTTATATGGGTGAATTGATAATTGTATTAATCCTAAGACAAAGGGTAAGGTGTCTCTAAACTCCAAAAATGGACACCGTTTGCAAAGTTTGAAATATGAAACTTATATTTTGTCCTTTTTTTTTTCAAGAAATCCAAAACAAATCTAAAATCGAGATTTCAAAGACACAAATCGGGATTTTATTTTTTGGCAAAATCGTACAGCCCTAGGTGGTAGGGAGATCTTGATGAAGGGTTGGTGTCATCCTTCTGTGTTCGTTTTTGTAGCATATGAAGGTTTTTATAGTTTAGGGTTGCTGACCCCAAACCCAACCTTCCACCATTTCTGGGTTCAGGGTTGTTTAGGGTTTGTTAGTCCTCTTCGCTAACCTATTGTCTTCCGGGCAATGGATTACAGTAGTGGTGCGCCGATCCGATCCTCAGATCGGTGTTCAGGGGCTGATCAGACTTTTTTCCAAGGATCGGGACTCGTGATTTTGTCCCGATCAGGATCGGCAAATGAGCCGGGGAGCCAAATGACTGTTTATTTACTTTGACTTTTATTGAAATTGACAATAGTGCCAAATAGGTTGGGTACTACCAATTTTTGCAGGATCAGGACTCTGTATCGGGACTCTGTATCGGGGATCGGGATCGGCCGATCCTTAAAGTTAAAGGATCGGGACTGAAAAAACGTGATTGATGCACCCCTAGATTAGTCTCATAGACTCATACCACGTAAGACCAGACAGGCTTGGGAAGTTGGGGTCGTGTACAAGCTGTCTCGGCGCGGCAAGCCCAACCAACCCCAACCGCTTTGTTCTGACATCCTGCATCCGTGCAGGCGTAGCCTGGCGAGCCAGAACCAATGTATCGTCCATCCATCGCACATCGCTAGACGCTTGCCTTGGGTCTGGTAAAACCAGTGTCGAAAAAGCTAAAAAGAAATGTGTCAATCAAATCGGGTTATCCAGTCACAGCGCAGTAGGTAGGACAAGCAGTAAAGGCGTGACAACCAAACTCCGCCCAAGTCTTGTGTTGCCCATACAAACTCTTCCCACTTCTTGTCCATGTCCGCGCTGATTGGTTGATTGATTCCGAACCGATGGTGACAATGATTTTCCCAGAGCCAATGCTAGCGACTAAATGTAACATTTAAATGCTCTTGAATCAGCCCAACATCTAAGAATCTTCTCCCCTCACATAAAATTCTAGATATCTTGTACAGATCTATGTTGAAGATTCCAAAAGTGTTAACACTGTCTTGCAAGTTCAGTTGCAGCATTTGGTCTAACTGCAGATTTGAACCTACCTTTACAGGTGAAGCACTATCTTGGACAGTACATTATGCAGAAGAAACTCTATGACCAATCTCAGCAGCACATTGTGCACTGCTCCCATGATGCACTGGGGAAAGTTCTTGGAGTCCGCAGCTTTTCTGTCAAAGAGCCTCGGTAAGTCCTCACATCCCTGTATGGGCACATTGGCCATGCTCCTTTTTATGTACTTTAAGCACTCGTTCACTTTTTCCACTTTTTTTGAAAAAGGTCTTCTTGATGTGCAGAAAAAATAAAAAAAATCCAAAGTCCAAAATAAATGTAGTACATACCGCTAGCTAAGTACTGTGTGGCAACCCATTATCAATTGCGATTGAGGCTACGGCGAACATGCCAACTACACTACCCAGCGCCCCCCTCGACCCGGAAGTCTGGTCACCTGGACCGTGGTAAGCGCCCATCGATCTAAGTTGATGATTAAGTATGATTAGGTGACTTATAGGCTACAGAAATGCACCAAAATGTAATCGATTCTTCCGTTGATCATTTCCAACAACTCTGCAAAATGTCATCCAGATCCATGCGCAACTTTTTCAGTGATCTTGGGGACAAACAAACCAACCAACGCTATCAAAAACATAACCTGCTTCGTGGCGCAGGTAAAAAAACACTGTTTGATTGATGGTAATGTATGTTTCGACTACATGGCTATTGGCTTTGTACTCCTTTCCACCAACCAAACCACATGCTCCTTGTTATGCTTTTAGCAACTAAAGTTCTGATTTAGTAGCTTTGCACAGCATCAAACCTATTTGCAGTGTAACTTAAGATAGACGACAATAAGTTCATCACAAATTTAGTGTATTGAGTCAGGTCTTGGTTGAAGTACTGAAAATGGTGCGTGCGTGCGTGTGTGTGTGCCTATACTAGGGACGTCAAAGTGATGTGTTCCTGATGGCAAGTTTGCCAACCAATTTTTAAAAATCGTACAGAATAATACTTGTCATATTTCATACCAGATTTTCATACAGTCACGGTAGTCACCTTTCCAAGTGACTTTTCTATGCTCAAAGCTGTAGAAACGAACTAACACCATATTTGGCTGTACATTTCGCTTTAAAAAAAACAACATCATAAAAAAATAAAGAATTTCATCACTCAAAATAAATCGTTTTTATTTCAAAAAGCAAACTTTGCCCCTTTGAATGAAGCACAATTACCTGTAATATGCCCTCGTGGGCATATGATTAATATAATTATATGTACATATACGTAATTATACGTATACGTAAAGTCAAATTTGATGATTTACATATTTTAAACAGAAGCACTCAGAGATTGCAAACCTGCGCCTAACCCCTAAACCTAACCCCTAGACATAGTCTAACCTAAAATTAGGAGAACGGAGAACGGGGTTAACGTTCACTCGTTAATAATAATGAAGTTTGACTATTACGTTACTTATAAGCTAGCTAAACAGAAATGCACCAAAATTGAATCACTTCTTTCTTTCGTCATTTTCAACAACTCATTTCAAAATTTCATCCAGATCCATGCACAACTTTTTCAGTTATCAAGGGGACAAACCAACGCGACCAAATATATATATTAAAAAAACAAACAAACAAAAAGCTTACAATAATAAACTAATACGATTACAATTTTCATATGATTTTTTTAACATCATATATTGTTTATAAGGTTAAGAGTATATTCCTCAAATGGTTATATAATATATATAACTATAAGTTAAGATCACTACATTCTATCTTGGTGTGTTAGTGTGAATGCACAGATACTGGTATGGTTTATATTGTCTTTTTCAGGGTGGTGTTATCATTAATTACCAAGAACCTGCTAGCAGTTGGAAGTGATGGTAAGTTCCTGTTTGCAGGCTCTTGAACAGTTGGAACAATTTAACTCACAATTCACATTTTTTTCACAATTCACGTCTTTAATATTGATTCTATTGTTGTACAATCAGATGTTGACTGTGCGTTTTATGAAGAAATGAACTGATCCAGGTTGCTTGAAAATAAAATCCGTATCTGTATGTCTGAAACCTTGATTCCAGATTGTTTTCCCTCAGCAAAACAAAGAATTGTATCACTCAAATTGTGTTATTATTCTGTTACAATTGTTTTATTTCTTTAATTTAGCATACTGCATTTCTTGGGAATGAAGTATAGAGAATCCACTCTTGTGTGTTAATATAATCATACTTTCATAAATATCAAATGTTATTAATTCATTTAATTGCATTAAATACATCTAAATAAATCCAAATGTCAAATTGTGATTTTTGTTTTACAAACCCTATCAGCAAAATCACAGTTACTCATCTGTTTCCATACATCCATCAGTTACTACAACATTGATGTACCAATGCAATGCAATTATCCTGGAAATGGGAAAAATTTGATTTGATGCTTTGCATATTTAAAAAAAATCTTATAACAAAATAATATGATTTCGATTCCAAAACGATTTTTTTTCTTTTCTATTTTTACCTTACCCTGTACAATGTGGTAAACTTTAGAATCTAGAGTGTGTGTGTGTGTTTGTGTGTGTGTGTATATATGTGTGTGCTGCTGCTTTGTGTGTGTTTCTGTGTGTGTGTTTCTGTGTGTGTGCTTGTGTATGTTGTGTTTAAGATTTCACCCGGGGTATCCAGCAAATGCAACAAGCCTTCTCAACTAGAACCTGAGAGGGATTGAGAGACCAGGCTCGCTGAATG
>OMKY01252539.1:0-10962 GCA_900302395.1 Bregmaceros cantori
CAGAAACGAAACCGGAAACGTTATTATTTTTTATGTTCCGGAACAGGAACACTTATTTAAAAATAATGGTAACCGGTTAATACCGGTTTTATTTCGTTCCTCAAAGGAGTGCACTTGGGGATAACTTCAGAAATAAAACAAGAGTATTTATAAAATCTACGACGCAGCAGTGAAGTAGGAATCGTTGCGGGACTCTCTGCAGCGCGTTGTTGTGGGTTCGCCCCGACACGCAACGAGACCTCGGCTGTAGAGCGCTACCAGCGGGCCTCTGTAGCGAGTCGCTGTGGGTTCGCCGCAACAAATATTACGTAGCATTAAACAGCTGACAGGAACGAAATTAACCGTTCCGGGAACAATATTTTTTTGTTCCAACCGGTTCAGGAACGTCAATTTATTGGTGGAACACATAACCGGAAACCTTATAATTCTGTTTCTGTTCAGAACGAAACGTTTGGGAAGAAATATTGGTTCAAAGCCCTGCATTTATGTAAGCCCATTGACACACACCATTATCAAGTCGTCTGCCGATCCATCATTCAATCAATCTGGCCAATATTAAATGTGATCTTTAATGAGCAGATATGCCCTTACACGCAATATTCAATAACCACTTTATTTAATACTCCCTCGGGCGTACACAGACATATAGTCTGAGCCTAACGGAGTGGATCTTCGAGAACTGTGAGGTGGCAGTGACGAAAGAACTGCCCCCAGAGTAACGGTCTTATGAAAATCATTATTTTTATTTTATGTTAGAGGTGCACCGATCCGATCCTCAGATAGGTGATCGGGGGCCGATCAGACGTTTTTCCAAGGATCGGGACTCGTGATTTTGTCCCGATCAGGATCTGTAAATTAGTTGGGGAGCATTGTCAAATGATTGTTCATTACTTTGAGCATTATTGAAATTGACAATTAAAATGCCAAATACTTTGGGTACTACTAATTTTTGCAGGATCAGAACTTGGTATCGGGGATCAGGACTCGGTATCGGGGATCGGGACTCGGTATCGGGGATCGGGACTCGGTATCGGGGATCGGGACTCTGTATCGGGACTCGGTATCGGGGATTCGGGACTCGGTATCGGGGATTCGGGACTCGGTATCGGGGATTCGGGACTCGGTATCGGGAATCGGGACTCGGTATCGGGACTTGGTACCGGAGATCGACTAAAATCAAAGGATCTGGAGCATTGTGTAATATATCTGGAGCAATATGTAATATATTTCCAATCGATATGCGCATTCCAGAGGCTTTGTGTAGTTCCTAGATATCTGTGTTAACATGAGAAGACACAGCTAGCGTAGATATGCCGAATAATGTGCAGTGACATTTGTGAGGGTCACATTTGTAAACTCCCATCACAGCCAGGTCCACTGCACGGGCAGTCGACAGGCGTGCACGCACGGTCGGGTCTGGCACGCCAGGCTATCATACACTTACTCCAACGGATGACACAGACACACACACAGACACACACACACACACACAGACACACACACAGATTGGCTTAAAAGCAGCTGACGATGGCACGGTCATATTTTATATTACCATCCACAGAAAGTAGGGGTGGTATTTTACAAAGATTAGCCCATCATTTATATCAAAAGCTTTATCTGACAACACAAACTGCTGATCATTGAATTTCAATTTGTGTTGTGCTGCCTGCGGTGCACGGGAGAGGAGGGCCTGGATAGTAATGAACTGCGCAAATCACAAACACGTTTTTTTTGTGGAAAGGCAAAGTGCTTCCGTTAGCGCAGCGGCGCTAGCGTCTAGTCTGGGCTGCCCTGCCACGCGCCCTACGAAACAAATTAATATCTAATTAGCATGCGTTTGTTGCTCCAGCGTGGGAGCGAGTCCGCCGACTTTCTAGCAGAAGCAAAATTGATCCACCGAGCTCCCTCTTCCACGCTCGCTCCCTCGGCGCCGTGACACCGCGCTGATGCTACCGTCATCCCTCAGTGACATTTACATGACACCGTTACATCAAGCGGCGCTTGGTGCGACCAGTTCGTCGCTCAGCGTAATGATGGGGTTCTGTGATTTGTGCCGTTGGGGTGTAAGCTGACGGGGGAATAGGAGGGAGGGGTCCGTCTTGTACTACTGCATTTATTATTATTAGTTACATCATTGAGGTTGATGGGATGGGCGTATATGGCATTTCAACGCCATTATGTTGCATTTATTATCATCATTAGTTTATGCTCTGTCCATTCCGTACAACGGTTGGATGGAATGGACGATGCCACCGGGATGATAAGCTCCCAATGTGATGGCGCAGCAGACATTAAAGATGCTAATTTCACACAGCACTGCATCAGCATTGGGGTGGCTGTAGCTCAGTTGCTTGGGGTGGCTGTAGCTCGGTTGGTAGAGCGGCCGTTCCAATGACTGGAGGGTTGAAAACCAAAAGGTTGGTGGTTCGAATCAATATGCACTCACATCAATGCACCGGTAGAGCTTGGAAAGGCACACCAGGGTTCGTCTGACCGTTGGGTACCACATCCCATGCAAGTCGGCCGGGGAGATGCTGGTCTGTAGGCGCGAAGTCTCGCTCAGCGAACCTGGAGGAGACAAGAAATTACTAAAATCAGATTAGTTATTTTTTGGGCGGAAGCATAGTTTTTCATTCTTTATTGAGGGATAGTGACAGGATCAAATCGGAAACTGAGATGACGAGTCGGGGGGAGACGTTGCAGAAAAGCCGGAGAGGGCTTTCCGAACCCGCGGCACTGCTCGACCTATTATGGACCTATGGTCTCTATAACCACTCTGCCCCCAGATTTGACGATTAACAAATTAGAAACATTCATAACAAAATAATCTACCGTATAGCACGGGCTATAAGCCGCAACTCTTTTTCCCTCACTTTGAACTCTGCGGCTTATGAAGCGGTGCGGCTATTCAAGGTTTTGTTGTTTTTTCCACCGGCGCGCTAGTAGAAAACGTAAAACGTAAAAATTCCGCTGGAAGTCCCGTTTGCAAGCCTGTCCAAGATGGCGGCACGGCACACACGCCCGCCTCCAGGTTATAACAAGCAACGTTGTTTTGGGGCTCCGTTCGGAGACTGATCAGTTCAGTTAAACTAAATATTAATTCCAGTAAATGGCCGCGGCGGCTTATATAACTATTTTTCCATGTTTTCTTGAAAATGACGGGGGTGCGGCTTTTAGAGAGGTGCGCTCAGTGGTTCGAAAAATGCGGTAAATTTGATTTTTTTTAAAATTTGAAGTCAATATTTCACACAAGACCCTAGAGACAGGTTGCCGTGGAGAGTGGACTCCTACATACTGCAGTGTGCCGGGAAGCAGAGGTGGATATGAACAAACTACAGAACGTGAACAAAGGGAGCAGACTTCGAGTAAGCCTCGACACGACTAGTGTGTTGGCAGACAGCTGTAGGGTCAAGGGTCAAGGTGCACGGCATCTTGGACAATCAGAGTCATGGACTACGTGATCTGTTCAAAGAAGTGGTCGCAGTGTGCCGCAGTAGCTCAGTCCGCTAAGACAGCGCTCTACAAAGCACATGCACGCCGACAATTGTGAGTTTGCTTCCCCTCCACCACATCAATCCTCTCTGTTCTTCATCCCTTCCCAGCTAATCCTGAATAAAGCCGAGAATGCTCTGAATTAGGGGTGCACCGATCCCATTTTTTGATCCCGATCCGATCCCGTCTGAATGGGCAAAAACAAGGAGGTCACAGGAGAAGGAGGCTAACAATGTGTTGCAAATGTAACACCGGAAATTCAGACTGAAAAATGGTCTTCCCTGATCTTAGCAGAATCCATACATACCTAGCCTGGCGAGCCAGAACCAACACCTCGACCACGCATTGCGAGACGCTTGCATTGGGTCTAGGAAAATCAGGCTCGCTGTCGGTACGGATTCAAATCGGCCAATCAACACGGACGTGGGCGGAGTTCGTACAGGCTACGTGAAACGTGTGGCTTGTCCCACCTACTGCACTGTGACTGGATATTTGATTGACAATTTTTTTTTCCATTTAATGGTGTTTTAAACCCGGTTTCACGTTAATACAGTTGCACTGAAGTTTGAAAGTCCATCAAGTCCATATTTTGTATAAACTATATCTAAAGTTAACATTATACAATATAAGGAACTTTAAGAACAAACACAATTTGACATTTTGGTGGCGGAACGGTTCCAAGAACGAAAATGTTAAACATAGGCTTACCTGAACCGTTCGGAACGGAAAGTTTTAAAAATAATTCTGTTTTCATTTTGGCAGATGTTTGCGCTCTCAAGACTGCTTTAGTTCCAATTAGGATTGTTAGGTGAATCGTTAAGATCACCAAACTGAAGAGATGGACCCAAACATGTGGATCTTATTTTAAACCAAAGCCGGGCCTTTCAGTGTTAAACCCCTTTTGTCCAGAGGACATTGTTACACAAGCAAATTGGAGATGAATCGAGAGCAGCGCCCACCTTCCCTCCGGGACCTTCTACCTTGGGCTAGACGAGGGTCAAGGCGTCGTGTGGAAGCGGTGGGTAAACACCTTCAAAGCATCCACTTTAATGAGATAAACAGCATTACATATTATAATGGATGGTAATAATTCCTAATGAATAATTAACGTACAGCCGAACAAGGTTGCAGGGACAAGGATATCTGCTAATGGGTGCCTTTTTTTTGATCGCACTGAAGTGTGTGAAACACGAAAGCCTTACATACGGCCTGGTCTGTATACACGGCACGTCGCGTGGGAGGTGTGTTCGTCCTCAGTGAGTCACAATGGCCTGGGGCGGCGAATCAATGGCAGGGAGTACAAGTAACTGTACGCTGCCAATGAGTATATTATAAGTAAAGTGTCGACGTCTGGCTGTATTATGGGCACAGCCTTTAGATGTCGCCAATGAGTACCGTATTTTCCGGACCAATGAGCGCACCTCTCTAAAAGCCGCACCCCCGTCATTTTTAAGAAAACATGGAAGTTATATAAGCCGCACCGGCCTAAAAGCCGCGGCCATTTACTAATATTAATATTCCGTTTAAATTATTAGAACTGAACTGATCAGTCTCCAAACGGAGCTCGAAAACAACGCCGCTTGTCATAACAACGCCAAACAAAACAGATTGGTTATTGATCGATCGATAGATAGATTTATTAGATTTTAATATTTATCGTCATTGTCACAGTCACCACAACAACGAAAGTGACACTCTTTATGCAGCCAACACAGGCATAATTAAAATGCTACATAAAAACATACCAGTTATGCGGCGAGTTCAGTGTTGTTCTGTTGCGCTAATATTCACCCCGGCTCTCTGCTCGCATAATGCTCACCCCGGGTGACGTCGATGTCCATGCTACATGAAGCGGGTCTATTACTTCTTTGTGCTTCACTGCGAGAACGATGGCGTTCAACTTAAATGCTGCGCCATATGAAATCCGTGTTTGTTCTCCATGATGATCCATGAGGGATTTGTAAAAATAAAAAATAACTTGTAAAACTCTCCGTGTCACACACTCCATGCGCCGTGCCGTCCAAGTTCCGCTTCCGGTGGAAAGTTTCCCAGGACACGCCTACCGCATAGCTCTGACCTGGAGACGGGCACATAGCCTTTGGCGGCCATCTTGGATAGGTCCGGCTTGTGACTTCCAGCGGCGTTTTTTTTTTATTTATTTTATACTAACGCGCCGGTGTGGAATACCTGAAGTGGCCCAGCCTCAAAGATATTGCCTGAATTTGAGATCCCTGGTCTAAAAGAATAAACACTCTTCATATACTTTCTGCACACATATACTGAAGCCACTCGGCCACATCAACTGGCATCCATTATGCAGTTCTGTTCTTAGTGCACTAGATTAGATTAGTTGTTATTAACAAAGGTGTTTGATTTGAGAGAGTGAATAAGGCACATTATATTGGAGGTCACAAGGAATGGAGTCCACGTTCGTCATCGTCCTAATCAACTGAATGAATCGAATGGCAAGAACATTAAAAAAAAACATAAAACCAACTAGGATTTTGAGGGTTGGTGTAAAATGGGACAGGATGTAAACTTGGCAACAAATAGTCCACAGGTGGCGCCACTCTGGCTCTTATGTCTGAACATTTCTAACTAGTAACATTTTATTTTTTCCTAGATTTGTCTCATGATGTAGCTGTGTTAGTCAGGGAATATGGAGAAAATGTTAATTGGACAATCAAGAAATTGAGACAAAATGCTGTTACCATCAACCAAAAAAAAATGCAGGATGGTGATCCAAGTTTGACAAGTATTGGAAAGGCACTGCGAAAGAATTGTCTGTGACGGAGAAAAAGCTATTCAGGCCGAGACTGCAAGAGGCACAATTTACGAGCAAATTGAGAAAAATGGATTCCTTGAAGGCGACACAGCCAACAACAGAACTGGATGCACACGGAAAGGTGAACAGTTTGATGCAAATATGACGGCGCAACTATTTCCACTGTTGGGTTATCACGAGTCAGTTTTGGAGCGCTGATGGATGTTTGGGCGAGTTTTCTCAGATAGTTTCCAAAGAGTGAGACAGTACTTCATATTGGCAGACTCGTCATTAGAATCTGGACTTGTTGCAAAGCAGGGTGACTTAGATTTGATATGTAGTTTAAAAGAAGACAGGGGTTTGCAAAAAAATGCCTTCTAGTTGTTGGAATGTAAAGATTCTGCAACACTTTGTCTGTTTCTGAATAACTCTTTGCGTTATTGAACCAGTCTATTTTTGTTACTTACTTGAACAAACGGATACGTTCTGGCACCAATAAACATCAATTGAGTAATTAATAAATACATTAATTAATGCATACACATACTATACATCAGTGTAACGTTATAAATATGGTCCTTGGCTACAAAAATATGTTCTTAGCATGGGCCGATCTACAGGTTAATTTTCTATGGGTCTTGAAAAAAAAACACTCAGATTGCAAACTTGTGCCGTAGTGGTACAAAAAAATTGTACCATTAGTGCTAGCAGTATGTGTGGCAACCCATTATCAATGTAAGTGTTCGTAGAGTAGCACGATTGCTATTGACGCCAGACAGCGAACATGGCGACTACATTTCCCAGCGGCCCCTGGACCCGGAAGTCGAGTTACGTGACCGCACAGCAATCCATCGGTAAGTTGATAATTAGGTATGATGATGTTACTTATAGGCGACAGAAATGCACCAGAATTTAATCACTTCTTTTTTTGTCATTGCAAAATGTCCTCCAGATCTGTGCATAACTTTTTCAAACCAACACGGCTAAAAACATAACCTGCTTTGCGGCTACACCCCGGTGCAGGTAAAAAAAACCCTGGCTGTGTCCAAAATCGCCCTCTATCCTCCATATAGTGCACGCCATTTTGTAGGGGTGTCCGAATTCTCTATGTACCCTATATAGTGCACTGAAAGTATCCCACAATGCACCGCAAAAGGTAGTGAGCATCGGATGTACCCTAGACGGAGCAATATAACCCATAATGCATTGCGAGATGTTTTAAAAATGACCTAAACTTTAAAAAAATGACACAGCGGGAGTAAATGGCGACCGACTACGGCAAACAGTTATGAATGTAAGTTCGTTTGGCTTTTTCTGACGATTGTTGAATTTTTTAATAATATTTTTTATAATTATATTTTATGATCATTTTGACGGCACCATCTCTAGTGTCCGAAATCTCGGCCGTTGCTGTTGAGTGCACTATAAGTGAGTGCACTATATGGGGGATAGGGAGTAGGGGATAGGGAGCGATTTCGGACACAGCCATTGACTGGTGTTTGGTCTCTGGGGACTTCGCCGGGGGCTTCTGCACCCGCGGCAAATGCAATTTAGCATGTGTAGGCAGTAGGAAAGAGCAAAATCAATCAGTTGTGCTTGTTTTGCGTATGACTGTGGAACATGCTCATCACAAACGTTTGGATGTGATTTGTGATGCCAGCACACAAGGGTGGACCCAGGCCTCTGCCATGCATTAAGTTCAAAATAAGTTTTATAAAGTACTTGTAAAAGTACAATCAGAAGTGATAGTGGTTTTATGTCCAGCCTAGGGCTGCAACTAACGATTATTTTAATAATTGAATAATTGACGATTATTTAAATGATTAGTCGATTAATCGGCTGGATGTTTTTTCTTTTAGAAAATCACCAAAATGTTACCGCTGACCAAACATTGCAAGAGATTAATCTTGTTAACTAGAAATGTTGTCAAATTTGGTTCTTCTTACCCAACAAAATGGACATATTACAAGTTATACCGTAATATTCAGATATTATTATATTATTTTATATTTGATGTTTTTCCTCTTTTTCACCACACCTGTGGATTGATTTTTCCTTCTCGTCCTGCTAAACCTGTGTTTTTCTTATTGGGTGTTTATTTTACTAAGGACATGATTCAGTATTTCACTAAAGGGTTGAGTAATATTGCCAACATTTTTAATAAATAACAGTAATATTTTTACAATAAATATTGCTATAATTTAATTTGCAATTAGTCCCTTTTCTATGTGATTCTAGATTACGATCGCGGCTTATATGTTTGCGATTCAAATTTATAAAACCAAACTTGCCAAATGAGGAAATGTAATTAAGCTTGAATACTTTTGACCAAAACTATTATATTACATATTTACATATACATACTTACATATTTTTGAAAAATCTATTTTTTTTATTTAACAACAGTTAATACTTGTATGTTTTATGTATTATATATTTATTTTATGAATTTGCATTTCTGACGCATCGTGCGTGGACACACTTTGCCACCATCATTACAGTTTGCTCAATAAGCTATTTGAATGATACACGTTTCGATCAAAATGTTTCTCTATAATCTGTTTCTCAGCAATATTTAATGAGCAAACAGCTAATCGAATGATCCAAAAAGCTAATGTTGAATCTTAGAAGCCAATTATAAGATCTACATATGAGTGTGTATGTGCCTCTGGGTCCCTGTTTCTGTGACTGTGGCCTCGTTCAGACAGCCGTTTGTCTGCGCATTCTATGTGGCCGTCGGTGTGAACTCGGAACGTAGCAGGCAGGTAGCAGAGGCAAGCTGTATACTGCTCCTTTGCTACCTGCCTGATGCGCCAAGGGGGGTAGTCACAGCGCCGCAGCAGAGGAGGATTATACGCCTCGCCTTTGCTACCCGGCTGCTACGCCCCGCGTCCACACCAACAATTCACCCCGCGGCATCACAGCAAGCAGGACATGCCTTGGGGATGCCTTTCCACACGGGGAGAAGTTCCGTTAGCGATTAAGAATCGACTCTAAAATAAATTAATACAAACATCACAAATGTTTGCAGATCGGGGTGACGGCAAAGTGCTTCTGACGCTCTAAACACAACGTGCAGACAAACACGTGAGCAAATAAGCACAGAAAAAGCGCAGCTGATCACAAGATGCATGTGTGTATGGAGTAGAGGGAGCAAGGCCCCAGACATAATATTGTAGTTGACTACGATATCTACATTCTATTATGCCACGCCGTGCCTATCTTTCTCCCTTTCGTCTCCCCTCTCCCTGTGTGTGTGTGTGTGTGTTTGCGTGCGTATGTGGGGTCTGTAAAACAGCTGATGAGCTTACTGACGGGTTTACATACTGAGAATATACTGGCATCTGATTGGACCATGCAGACACACCTCTGGAAATTAAGCGCCCAATAGGCTCTTCTTGAAACAAGAATTTGACGCATGACGTCATGCACATAGACACAGACACACACAGACACACACAGACACACACAGACACACAAAGACACACACACACGGGCGCACAGAAAATGAATGGTGATTCCAAAATTGACACCGCATTCCATGAAGTCACTGATAATTGTCAGTGCGCCAGAAGGAGTGAAGGGGCCGTGTGGGGCGCGCAATGTGTCCCTCGATGAGGGTTAAGGGGGTGCGAGGTGGGTTTAAGATGAATGAGCGGTGGTGGATAGAGTCCGCTGGTATCGCCTGTCGCTTCTGGATCGAGCGGCCGGTGGCAGAGTCCTGCACGGGTCCGTTCAAATTTAAAGCCGTTCCCACCCGTACCCGTTCACATTCTACCCGTTACTCACCCGTTCCCGTGAAATCGAAAGTATTCCCATACAACAATGCGTAATGACGCTTACACAGACGCACAATCGCTGCGCATACACGCCGACTGGGATTGCACGCGTGCATGTGTTCTGCAGCTCTGCGCAAGAACGTGTTCCCGTGAAGATGTACGAATCTCACATGCTAAAGGCTGTGGATGGAAACCTATTTGCGCGTAAAGCGAGAATTAAGGGGGCTGTTTTGCGGCCATATACATATGTATATATTCTATGGCGCCACGGTTCCCACTTGAGCGCTGGCACCACACTGGGCTCGTTTTTAACTGAGCGCGGGGAAAGCGACCCCATATACGGAGCAAACCATAAGTCCCACGATGGGGTGGGGCATTATAACAAGTGTGTGCTGTGAAGGCGAGTTTGTTTAACATTTAGTGGGAAACACAAGCCTACTCTTAATGCACTTAATACCCGTCTACCCACCCGTATATTTACTTAACCGCCCGCTTACCCGCCCGTAAAAAGTTTGTATGTTTAAAACCCACCCGTTTCAGCATATAAATGCCCCGTTGCAGGACTCTGGCCGGTGGTGCCAACAAGCAGGCGTGTACTGGGTACGTGTACGATAGTAACCCATTGAAGAGAGTTCGACCCGCGGCACGTCTGTGCGGGCACAGACGTGCACGGTAAGTTAACGGTTGAGCTTTGCTCAGGACACGTCTGGCGCAGTTGCATGTCTGGCGCAGGTGCATGTCTGTTCAAGCGGCAGGCGTTGTTCGCTGGTTGATGTAACGCACTCCTGTGACGTCGGTAATGAAAGGCGTTGCTTGCAGTGCTTGTTCTCCGCCCCTCCGATGCGGAGAACCCGAAGGATGTGTGAACACACAGGCATGCCCTCCATTCCTACGCCTCAGTGTGAACAAAACCCTTTTTGGTATCGG
>OMKY01252572.1:1259-11386 GCA_900302395.1 Bregmaceros cantori
ATCATCTGTTTGTCTGCGTGTTGCTTTGGTTGTCTGGGAACAGAATGACTCAGAAGTTCTCAAAACGCTAGACGCTATTGTAATTATCAGAGATGTGACCAAGTCCTTCTTTCAAGTCCCAGGTCTCAAGTCCTTCTTGGGCAAGTCAAGTCAAGTCCCAAGTCAACTCCAAATCAAGTCATCATTAACATGCTGTCATTTTAGCTCCAGAATCTGATTTTAGTTTGGCTATTATAAAAGCCAAACTACTACTTTCTTTTGACTTTATTAAAATCAGATTCTGGGGCTAAAATGACAGCATGTTAATGATGAGTTGATTTGGAATTGACTTGGGACTTGACTTGACTTGCCCAAGAAGGACTTGAGACTTGGGACTTGAAAGAGGGACTTGGTCACATCTCTGGTCTCTAGTGGCGCATCTGATAGTGTGTTCTTCAACAACAGATGTTCATCCCTTCCATTTCAAAGTTTTCCACGGCCTGTCGTGACTGGTGTCCAACATTGTTTTAATTCATTTTGTTGGTTTGTGCTGAGAAAACGTGAACTATAACCAGGGTTGGGTAGTAACTGATTACATGTAATCAGATTACAGTAATCTGATTACAAAAATGCAATCCCTTATAATTTACATTTTAAAATATGGAATCTAGGTAACAGTTACACTTGAACTTACGCCTGAAATAGAGGATTACATTTTGTTACTTCTTCATGTGCATGCTGCACAATCCAACTCGAGGTCATTTGACACACCAATCACATAAATAATTTGTTTTCACGAGATTAAAAACATTGGGAGTTCATGCAATTTTTGACGTGTTACATTGCGATTTAAAGGTAATCTAAAAGCAATGGAATGTAATACTTTCATTACTTTTAAAATGGGGTAATGGGATGACGTTACTGATCAAAATTTCGAATGAGTAACTTGTAACTTGTAACGGATTACTTTTTAAACGTAACCTTCCCAACCCTGACCATAACTAATGCACATGCACTCAATACACAGGCACCGTGCGGCGCTAGTGTCAGGATGGGAGGACTTGCACTGCACACAGACACACAGATATTTATAAAGGCATATAGCTGTATTGCATTAATAGCTACAACATGACACATGCTTCAATCTTTTTCTCAATCATGCACCGCTGGTTGCGTTTGTTTTTTTGCATCAATTTGCAGTGACATTGACATATATATTACTATAAATTGCTGTGGTTTCAATGTTATGCAATGTTTAATAAATAATTGACCATATCATGGAAAAAACCCTGGTCTGTCTGATCTGTGTGAAATGTATGTATGCATTTGCAAATGTATGTACAATTATGTTACTTATGGGCTACAGAAATGCACCAAAGTCTAATCACTTCTTCCGTTGGTCATTTCCAACAACTCTACAAACTTTCATCCGGATCTGTGCACAACTTTTTCAGTTATCCTGGTGACAGACAGACAGACAGACAAACCAACGCGACCAAAAACATAACCTGATTCCACGGCACAGCTCCGGCACAGGTAATGATCGTTCTCGTCGCATGCGATGCGTGGACGATCCATTTATTCTGGCTTGCCAGGCTATGATCACGCCCTATATAAAGAAGATTGCCCTACAGCTAGGGGCTTTACAGCTTTTAGCACTCAGTTTAATCACTGTCTTTGCAGCACCCCCTCACATTTCACTGGTGCCTTTTACTGGAATACTCACATCAAGTTTTTACAAGTCCAAGACCAGTGTTGGGCAAGTTCACTTTCAACATGAACGAGTTGAAATGTAAGTTCAGTCCTTGTAAAATTAATTTGTTCATTCATCATTAATTGGTCATCCTTTTGAACTATGAGCAGGTAGTTCCCTAAAATGAACATTTTAGTTATTTGTTAGTTCTTTTTTTACGTTGCTGTCAGCTATAATTTGTTAACATTATTGACAGTGTACAAGCAGAACAAAAGACAATATTTAACTGTTTTAACGTTGTATTATATTAGGGGCTGTGTTTGATTCTCAGAGGTGGATAGAAACGGTGAAGTTTGGAATGTGTTTTTTGCTTTTTTGCTGTTTTATTCGGGAGGTTTTGAAATCTGATGTGAACTAATTCTGAACTAAAATACAGCTCCGTTCATTAACCTCAAAAAAAGAGTGCATTCACAAATATACGTTCAACAAGCATAATTGAACGTCTCGTTCACGTTCCCCTAAAATATGAAGGAGTTCGGGTACAACACTGTCCAAGACTATGGCAAGAGATGGAAGGGACTGGCATGCTGTGGGAATAAGAATAGAGGAATAGTGTAGCCAACATGTGTGGCCTAGGTTCCAAATGAAACGTCCACACATTGCACGCGACCGCTAGAACGATCATTCATTCTGGAGTAATCAGGCTCGGAAAAAAAGTCAATCAAATGAAGTTATCAAATCACAGCGAGGTAGGCGTGGCAAGAGGCACGGAGGCCCCGCGTCTCGACTCAAACAAGGCCCGCCTTAACGGGGTGCTGATTGGATCGGCCGAATTTCGGCAACAATGTCGTCTGCCTGGTTGATCCAGACCCACCGGACCGCCTAGTTGCGTGCAATGCGTGGACGATTCGTTGGTTCTGGTTTGGCAGGCTAGATAAAAACTGATTACAATGGGTTATGGTCATTGTGCTGCGGATGAAACTTGTTGTCAGTGAGCTAGATGTCATCACCCCCAACATTCTTTTACATTCCTTTACCAAGACCTTCCGTCATCACCCTGATAGTCTAATCTTAGCCGTGTTACATAACCTTCACATACTTCATGACTACAGATGTTGGGTATCCGTTCCCAATGACATCATTTCTTTGAGCATGTGCACTTACAATAGACGAGTTAACGCGCTAAAAGCAGGAGGCTGAGGGGGCGCGCGGTGGCGGAGCGGTTAGAGAGCGCCTCCACCAGACCATAGGTCGAGCAGTGCCGCGGTTTCAGATCCCCTGTCCGGCTTTTCTGCGATGTCTCCACCCGACTCTTCATCCCAGTTTCCGATTTAGTCCTGTCACTATCTCGCTCAATAAAGAATGAGAAGCGGTGCTTGCGCCCAAAAAATTACTTTTAGGCACTTCCAGTGTCTGTGTAGCTGCCGATGTAAAGTCATTGTAGTGGACCGAGGTGGCTGAATTTGTCACACAAAATGCACACGGGTTCAAAATCTGCTTACTACAGCGCCTACAGTGACCAAGGACACATTATCCACTCTGCTTCACTCACAGTTTTGCATAAACATTGATGAAATACAGTCAAGATATCACTTCAAGTTACTCACAGATGTGGCCACATGTTCTTCTAGACCCACAGGCTGGCTGCTTCCACTAGTAAGTCCGCCAAAATGAGTAAATGGAACAGGTTGGTGATTATTGAATCATGCGTTTGTGTGGCACAGATCCGCTCTAGAACATTTGAGTGTGGAATAGCACTTCGCAAGCTACCACCTACCACAATCCTTTTTAAATAACTTGGTAGGTGTGTGTTCCCAGTGAAAAGACATGTTGAAAAATAGGCGAAGACAGGGCGAAATAAATGGCACCGGAAGTCATGTTCCGCCTAGGAGTCAGCCACCAAACTTGTCTATACACTGAAATGTATTGTAACGCAAGCGCCCCCTCGTGGAGGAGCTGGGGAAAGAGGAACTCGGGTCGACAATAACTGAGCACAGTCATTGTCAAGCTTCGTTCTGACTCATTATATAGAGGTGTGTAGGCACATGCAGGCTCGCCAACGGTGGCGGCCCAGAATGCACCGCGCGTGCATTCACTACACTGCCTCCCCCCGTCATGGCCACCGCCCCCCGGTGGCCGCTCTACTCCAACGAGTCCGCGACTTGCGATGCCCGAGCGGCCCCCGCTGCGTGCATCTCGGCACCCACTTCCGACACCAGTGTAATGCAAGCGCCCCCTCGTGGAGGAGCTGGGGAAAGAGGAACTTGGCTCGACAATAACTGAGCCCAGTCATTGTCAAGCTTCGTTCTGACTTTATATAGAGGCGTGTAGGCACATGCAGGGTCGCCAACGGTGGCGGCCCAGAATGCACCGCGCGTGCATTCACTACAGTATCTATGGTCAAAAGCGTTGCTTGCTCAGAGCTATCGTTTCTATCAGTGCTTTGAATCGGTTCATGGAACGAAAACCGGGAACTTTTTGTATTTTCTAGGGAACAGAAACAAAACCGGAAACATTATTATTTTTATGTTCCGGGACAGGAACACGTATTTAAAAATGATGGTAACCGATTAATACTAGTTTTATTTCATTCCTCAAAGGAATGCACTTTAGGATAACTTCAAAAATAAAATAAGAGTATTCATAAAATCTACAATGCCGTAGTGAAGCATGAAGCGTCACAGGACTTTCTGCAGTATGTTGTTGTGGGTTCGCTCCCACGCGGCACAAGAGC
Organism: Bregmaceros cantori; assembly: GCA_900302395.1. NCBI lineage: Eukaryota > Metazoa > Chordata > Actinopteri > Gadiformes > Bregmacerotidae > Bregmaceros > Bregmaceros cantori. The sequence continues at coordinate 5,666 of OMKY01252572.1, forward strand.
TGTAGAGCGCTACCAGCGGGAAGCCATGCGTGGGTTCGCCCCGACATGTATTATATAACATTAAACAGCTGACAGGAACGAAATTAACCGTTCCAGGAACAATATTTTTTTTTGTTATAACCAGTTCGGGAACGTCAATTTGTTGGTGGAAGTCATAACTGGAAACGTTAGAATTCCGTTTCTGTTCGGAACGAGCCGATTGGGAAAAAATATTGGTTCAAAGCCCTCTATATTCATTCCTAGGCAGAGATAGCAAGAAACGAAGTACTAATATAGTAAGTACATTTTGTCAAGTAACTAGTACCTATAGAAGTATTTATATATTTATTTTTACTTGTACTTGTGACATATTGTACACTGAAGAGGTTCTTGGATATATATTAAATAAATCCACACTCTTGCTGTTGGAGAAGAGGCCAGACACCCTGTCTACTATTGAGAAGCAGGAAAGAGAGTGGCAGTGACTCATACAATGGCATCTGGTCACAATGATGATGTCACAATGACCTTCCAGAACCATCTAGTGTCAGTGAGGGGATTCAATATTGTAGGCAATATGAATTTTTACACTATTTTTTGTACTGTTTACTTTAAAACCAGGTTTGACTATATTTCAGAGCCCGTACTTTTTACGTTGACTTAAGTAGATATTTGGATCAGTACAGTGTAATTCAAGATTCATTTTGATTCTCCATATTGCTTGTACATGACAGCAGTACACACACATCGAATTTCAGTTGGGCATGGAACAGCTCTCTCAAGATTATCAGGTAATGAACAAGGTCAACACAAAAAGAAAGACAGCTCATGTAACATGTCAATAACAACGTTTTTGTGCAAATGTATTTTACTTTTATCCAAGTAAGATGTGTGGGTACTTTTGCCTTCTCTGCTGCTGAAGACTCTGAATCCTGGTCCAATATATGCGATATGGAGTGAACATGATACTTCTCTCTAACGTGTGTGGGGAGAAAGAAAAATATCCGGAATTCCAATTACTAATCCTCAGGGAAAAGGAACGGGGGCGTGCATTCCATGTCCTGGGATCCCATCTTCCATATATGGTCAGGCTGCATATTTAAGGATCATAGTGACGTCACAGTAGCGCCCTAAAACCAATAGTGGGAATGGCTTTGGAGCCTTTAGGGGGCGGTGACATCAGTTCTTATCTCCCGGCGACCTGCCCACCCCCGTCCGAAACCAGCACATGTCATCACCGGCGGCCAGGGTTCCCGCAACTCCACGTACACTCCGCTGCTCAGATCCACTCGGAACCGCTCAAACAGGCACCGGACATGCCGCCGATTCGGGTGGTGCTGGAGGGGCCAGGGCCCTGGGGGTTCCGCTTGGTCGGTGGGAAAGACTTCGAGCAACCGCTCACCATCTCTCGGGTGAGTTCATTGAACAAAGTTCGGCTTGCGTTTGGTTCGGCGGAGCAGGAACGGGGTGTAATGTATCCGCCGATGCAGCAGGAATTCTGTCGGCGCGTCAAGAAACGCATTTGTTGTCTGCTCATTGTTGTCTGTCTGTCGTCGCCGAAATGCTGTGGCGATCGCGACGTTTGACGTGACGTTCCAGTGATGCGAGCCACTTTCCGATCATTCTGCTGATCTTTAGAGGAACGTTCCTGCGTTCGTTCGTGCATGTGTTCGTGTTTCGCTGTTCACTGAACAATAGTTGGAATTACGCACGATTAAAACATGGACGCGTCCCAGACAAGTTGACTCAGCCAAAGTAGAGATATCTGGATCTGTGTGGAGACAGTTGGACGTTTTTTCCTCTTTCTCTTTTTTCTCTCTGTTCTTTCCTTCCCTTTTTGTTTTCTTTTCTCCAGCTTTCAAAAATGATTGATGGCCTTGTAATGTACTTCTGTGCGCCATTGTATTCTAGCACGAGGTTCTCTGTGTGTGTGTGTACTACCTGCGGACCTATAAAAACAACGGTGTCTAATAGGAACTCGGCGCCCCTGGCAGAGACCCCCCTCACCCCGGGTACCCCCCAGATGCCGTCTAGGAATGCTAACATTTTTCCAGAGGCGTGTCCTGACCCGTCGTCCTTGCACCATCACCACCACCCTGCCACACCCTGCCCCAACCTCTACCACTCGCTACATTACTCTAATACTCATTACACTATTACAACCATTCTCTAACGTTCTACCATTCAAGATTCATTTTAATTTAATTTTACTTCAATGAAACAACTCTCAAGTTTGACAGGTAGCAAAAAGTCATCCCAAGAAGAAGACACATAAATTATAAAGTGGCATTGGCATAGAATCAGCACATGTAAGACGTCAACATATTGTAGTGAATGCACGCGCAGTGCATTCTGGGCCGCCACCGTTGGCGGTCCTCCACCTGCCTACACGCCTCCTTAAATAGAGTGGAACCTTGGCAATGGCTGAGTTCAGCTATTGCCGATGTAAGTTCCTCTATTCCCAGCACCTCCACAAGGCGGTACTCGTTCATTACACTGGTGTCAGAAGTGGGATCGGACCGCAGGCGGGGTGCCTGCGGGGCCGCCTCTTCACAAGGGCACCGTGGAGTTGGAGTGGCCATGTCGGGGGGGAGGCAGTGTAGTGAATGCACGTGCGGTGCATTCTGGGCCGCCACCGTTGGCGGTCCTCCACCTGCCTACACGCCTCCTTTTAAATAGAGTCCGAACGAACCTTGGCAATGGCTGAGTTCAGCTATTGCCGATGTAAGTTCCTCTATACCCAGCTCCTCCACGAGGCGGTACTCGTTCATTACAATATAAAGCAGGGCTTACACGCATTCAGTAACGTCACTGTGCATGGGAAAAAAACTTTCTCATTCCAGAGGTCTTTGTGCGTCTCTGTGCAACCCGAACGTAACCTCACACCTTCTGTACTGTTTCTATTCAACTACTTGCATGCAAAAATCAAATAATTGCAAATTCTGTTTTGTCGATAACGGCAGAGTGGATTGCACTAATCTGGTCCAATTTTTGCAACTTCCTGATGTGAGAGAGTAGTGTTGAACCGTTGAACCTAATGTTGGACACATCACCATAGTTTGGTGTTACCATAGTTTCACTGACATTCATTAGTTTATGGAGTAGGACCCACATTAGGCAGTGGCCCACAGTCGGGCAACCCACTCTACTTGTAAAGCAGAAAAACTGTTTAACCATACATTTAAAAAGCCCAGTAATCGACTGCAAGTCAAACCGCACCTAACTCGTAAGGTGAACAAAGGGATTCATGGGGACACATGTTAATGCACTGTTCACCTGGCCCGACTTCTCTCTCTCTCTCTCTCTCCCTACCGCTCTCTCTCTCTCTCTCGTTCTCTCGCTCCCTCTGTATCTAGTGTCAACACACCCTCCATGGTTAGGTGTCAAAGGACAAACTGCTGAAAGACTGCACTGTTCACAGCACTAATGTGGTGAAGCAACCTTCGACCCTCTTCGCTAACTGCTGCTATTGTCCTATGAATGTGGAACGCTGCCTTCAAAAACAAAGGAATGTTCAATAGGGCTGTTGCACGCCACGTCACGGCGGCAGACATTTTGGTGGTATCGCGTACGTGTATGGTTATGTGTTTGGTTAAGTGGTTTACATCACCACTTACTGACAAATACAATGGACGTAGTTAGGCTGCCATTTGCTAGTGATTGATAACGTATTACCGCATGTATAAGGCAAAAAATAGAAGACTTGTATAGTTGTAAACTGACAATGTTATGCTCTCAGTCTGTTCGTCTGACTGCGATGATACCATGTTATCTGGCAGCTAAACGTAACCTTGAACTAAATAAGTATGGATCTTTTCATGGCACGTGCGACATGACATCGCACGTTGTCCACAGTAGGGGTGCAAGGATTAGTCGATTAATCGGTGAGTAATCGATTGTAAAATTAATCGACAACTAATCTAATAATTGATCATCGTCAAATAATTGAATCATTGTTATTGTCAGCAGTTTTGTGCTAATGTTTACTCAGTGTATCCACATAAATGTGATATCAATTCATAATTTCCCGAAATATGAGACATTAAATGTACGTACATGATAAAAAATACAAATATGAAGAAAACCGTGACAATATTGCAATATAAATTACATGTAATGAGTTTGTGTCAGAGGAAGTAAGTTAATCTTTATAGGTTTTTGTTGATTTTAAGAAGGAAAAAAATCGGTAGATTTCAAATTGACAAGATTAATTTCTCGTAATTGTTGCTCGCTGTGAGAATTTGGGGTATTTTTAAAGAAAAAATTATCCAACCGATTAGTCGACTAATAGTTTTAATTATCGGCAACTAATCGACTATTGAAATAATCGTTAGTTGCAGCCCTAGTCCACAGCCAGTCCTGTTGTCCAAAGTGACCTCGTTTTTGACCTTTTTGGGCTTTTTTTTTTGGTCTACTGCTCCTCAATTGAATGGACGAACGAATATATCTTGCGCGAATGTCAAAAGCAGGACTCCGGAAGATGTGGAGTTTCAAAACAAAGAATGGACATGACGAGGACAGTCTGATGCAAAACGCTCCCGGGAGCGGACAATAACTTTACTGCAGTGGCAGAACATCGTAGGTCTACCACTACAGGCACTGGCAGTGTTTTTAGTCCGGACTTTTTGGACCAGAACTTTAATTTTGGGGGTTGAAGGCGATGGTATTCAACTGAGCAGTAATTGGCAAACTAAATGATGATCCCCCCCAAAATGTTTTGATGCAGACTTTAGGAATTCCAGTGTGCACTTTGACAGGTGAGAACGGAAATGGACTAAGCACGGAGTATCTTGGGTGGGAGGAAAAAAGCATAAAATAATAACATGAGAGTGGAGAACAAAACTTGCTCGCTCCGTTACTACTCGCCGACCCGCATATCTCATGAAAACGTTCTTACTTATTTTGGGGAAAAAAATTCAGTGATGTCTGGCCAAGTGACGAAGTATATCCCATACAGGACTCGGCAGGACACATCCAGAGCTTTTTCCAGTGTTGATTTCTATAACTCGCGCTGACTAACGTAAACTGGATAAATGTCATTTGTCTGTTTTTCGCTGCTTCAGCATGTCGGGAATGAGTTATGTTATAGTTTCATGTGCAGAACTCGCGTTTTCTTCTGGACCAATGGGAAGGTTGCATTCAGTTGGATGAGTCTGAAGCTAATGGAACAAAACATTTATATTTATATTTTTAAATTATTATTATTATTATTTTTAAGTCATGCCTTTCTTTGTTCCTTTATGCCTATTATTATTATTATTATTATTATTATTTGTAGGAAAACTTGAAACCCCCATTCTATTTTAAACTTATTTATGCTTTCAAAATGTACACCACAATATGTGCGACATAGCTATTGTGCTTAAAGGGCTCCAGGCAGCAAGCCAACACTGTTTTTAGACCCTTGACATTCACATCCAACACAGAAATGGCCTGCTGCTCCGACCAGTCTCTGTATTACTAAAACATTTACTGTAACCATTATTGTAAGTGACATTACTAACTAACAAGGTAAGTTATTATTTGTACCACTGTATGATAATGTGTTTTGAGGAAAATGTCACTGAAAAATCATACTGTCATCGATAGCCGGGCAAGCCAGAACCAAGCAATCGTCCAGGCTTTGCACGCGGCTAGACAGTCTGGTGGGTCTGGGCCAACCAGGCAGCCAAAATCCTACAGCCTTAAGAGTCGGGTTTACACGCGAAACACTGTGTGTGTGTGGGGGGGGGGGGGGGCCTT
>OMKY01252579.1:0-15688 GCA_900302395.1 Bregmaceros cantori
CAACTGTATTAACGTGGAAACCGGGTTTAAAACATCATTACATTCGCTTCCTCGTCTGTCCACAAGATGAAGCCCCATACATGGGGCTTGATGACTGACAGTGAAAGTGGATGGAAATAGTCTCCCAGACATAGGATATGTATAGAGGACATAAAAACTTTTTTAACTGTTTTTGTGGATTACATAATTCCGAAACAGTTGAAGAAATCTTTGTCCGTTTCCGCTCCTCGTAAAATTCCATAAAATTCTGTTCGTTTTCGGTTTTCTTTTTCGTTCCTTGAACCGGTTCGGAGCCCTGTTTAGAACAAATGAATATAGTTCCCGGAACAGTTAATTTCGTTCCAGTCATCTGAACTTGTGCCAGGCAGTGTTTCAATTCAAGTTGACGCTCTTCACGGCGGTTGACTCCTACCATCCATCTGAGCATTTTCATCTCTGCCATTTCCAAACCGTATGTTAAAGCTTGTCTAACGGCGGTTTTGTGCACTAACTGGGACTCTTCTGTTGCTCAGAACTACTGAAACTTTTGAGAGTCGAGCACGGATCTGGATGGAATTTTCCAGAGTTGTTGGAAATGACGAAAGAAAGAAGTGATTCAATTTTGGTGCGTTTCTGTGGCCTATAAGTAACATTGCTCTGCATGAAACGTGCTATATAAATAAAGTTTAATTAACGGGTGAACGATCCCCATTCTCCGTAGTGACGTCACACGTGGGCGTGCTCTCCCGGAGCTGCGCCCGAGCTGCATTTAGTCTCCCAACCGGCCGATGCCATTTTTGACCGGCGGTGCCATTTCCGATCGCGTTTGGGATGTTTCAGAATTAAAACATTGCGGACTCGCCGCCGACTGCAACTTAATGTTCCCCTTCTCTTCATCAGCTTGTCCCGAGTTCGAATCCCGTCACAAGCACTTTTCTCGCGACTTTTTTCTACTTGAAAATTGCACTTTTTATTTATTTTTCTATTTTAGGTTAGACTAGCTTTAGGGCTTAGGTTTAGGGCTTAGGTTTAGGGGTTAGGTTTAGGGGTTAGCAATCTCTGAGTGCTTCTAGTTACTATATTTTAATGTTAGTACATTGTTTTGTATAGTCTTTTGTATTACAAGTTCCAAGGTTTGGAAATAATAACAGAAGTAAATTGAAACATCCAACAAAGCTATTACTCAAAACACACAATTTAGATCACTACTAAACCATCCCGTGAAATTGGCATGCTGACATCAGACTAGTCTCATAAAGCTGGTGATTATGGTTTGCTTACCCGTGTTGAGCTAACTGGGACTATAAGAATGGAGAAGAGATGGAAAGAAGATTAACGATAATCGCATCATTTATTTAGCAAGTTTTGACATCCCTAATAAGAATTATTATTATTATTGTTATTATTATTTCCCCCACACACACACACAGACATTGCAGTGTGGGTCCAAAGTGTGGTGATGTTGTCATTTCGAAAATATGTTTTGAAAAGGAGCAGTAATGTCATGGACTGTCAGATGGTAGTTCTTTCAAAAGGTTGAATTGAAAACTGTCCTTGACTTGAGTTTTACCCTGACATGCCTTGTTTATTCCCTCAGTCACAACTGTAGTTATATTATTATATTTTTTACTTGCACCTTTGTTGGGAATGAATGTGAATGGTACCAAACCATATTATCTAGCAGGTTAAAAGTCCTGCTTTGAATGGTACCAAACCATATTGCCTAGCAGGTTAAAAGTCCTGCCTTGCATGGTACCACACCATATTATCTAGCAGGTTAAAAGTCCTGCATTGCATGGTACCACACCATATTATCTAGCAGGTTAAAAGTCCTGCCTTGCATCGTACCAAACCAATTTATCTAGCAGGTTAAAAGTCCTGTCTTGCATGGTACCAAACTACCTAGCAGGTTAAAAGTCCTGCCTTGCATGGTACCACACCATATTATCTAGCAGGTTAAAAGTCCTGTCTTTCATGGTACCACACTATATTATCTAGCAGGTTAAAAGTCCTGCCTTGCATGGTACCAAACCATATTGTCTAGCAGGTTAAAAGCACCGTTTTAACCCGTCGAATGGGGAATGGAGACTCCTGCGGTCGGGATACGCGCCGTTTTAAACCGCCAAGTGGAGCGAAAGCATTGTCCTCTTCTGCCACCGTAAAGAACGCCCATACAAGGGAAGCCATGTTTGTTTACTAGTGACCAGACTGTATCCTAGTCACTCATTGGCTGTATGCATTTCATGTGCCACTGTGCGATGATGATGTGTCGTCAAAGTAAAATTGTTAGACTCACTACTTTTGAACACAGTTTCCGCGTGCAGCGTTTTCATTAAATTATCGGACATTTCATCGGGAGAATATGATTATCGGGCCGATCAAAAATAATCCCAAATCGGCCGATATTATCGGGTACCGATTATTAAACACTCTATTATCTAGCAGTGCTAAAAAAAAAGGTGAATGATCTATTGTTGCTTGACCACTACCATTGTTAATCAACCATTGAATTAACCAAATGTTACCGCTCCTAGTTCTACTTAATATTGTCATTATTATTTATTAATATTATTACATTATGCAGAGCTGGTCCCCAGTGCCCTGGCCATCTGCACTCGCTGTCTCTTTCGCTTGAAGAGTTTGGCTTCTCTTCTGTGTGTGTGTGTGTGTGTGTGTGTGTGTGTGTGCCTGTGTGTGTGTGTGTTGTGTGTGTGTGTTGTGTGTGAATGTGTTTGAAAGCTGGATCTCTGTAGACCTGGATCTCAGGAGAGAATGCTGGCAGAATATTTTACCTGGCCCGGGCATACCCCCCACTGGCGGCCACTAAACACACACACACACACACCCAAACACACACACACAGATACACAAATGATGAACACATGCAAAAACACATACATGGACAATGAACACGAACGCATGCATCCAGACACACACAGAAACACAGGTGATGACCACACTTGAACACACACACATATAAACAATGAACAGACACACACACACACACACACACACACACACACACACACACAAACGTACAAAACACAAAATGTAGAGAGATGCACAAATCATGAACGCTTACACACAACTTCATAAAATGCAATGAACAGAAACATATAAAAAGCACACACAAATGAACATGCAAACACAGAAACAATGATTGTGCACAAACAAGCACACACACACACACACACACACACAATGAATCACAAATGTGCACACACACTCATGCACACGCAAATGATGAACTCATGCAAACACACACAAACGCGTGACACACCCACACAAATCATGAACACAGGCAAGCATGCAAAAATGATGAACTTGCACGCCAACACACAAAGCCCACTCACAAACAAATGCACACAACACACACACTCACTTGGTGAACACCCCCAGACTGACAAGCAATGAACTCACCAAAATACGGACACACACAAAGACACACACAGTGAGTTCAGGGTGACTGACAAGTGATAAACTCACCCAAACAAAGACAACCAGACACACATTTACACACCAGAGATCCTCCCAGACATACACACACACACACCGGCGCTCCAGACCCAACAGACAGACAGACAGCTGCCATCCTGATAGGGAGGCAGACCTGGAAGGTATACATGACTGAACACACACACACACGTTGACATGCGCGCGTCTGCCGCGTGCGCCCGCGCGCACAATTGAATCAGCATTGAGCGTGCAGTTCTAGAATTGAAATGATACAAGCGAAGATACAAGTGTGTGCAAATTGCCGCGGAAAGTAATCAATATGCAAAACTATCTAATTATGTGACCGAATGTCATTGTCAGCATCTTTTCCGCCCACTCCTACCCTGTGGGACACGGCAACACGCGCACACACACACACACACAGGATTGAAGATATTGAGATCTGTCAACGCCAATATGTTATACAAGCAAGTCTGTGTTGAGACTCTGAAATCGTATTTTGGCCCTCTGTATTAGCTTGATAGCATAGACACATGCGTCTATGAGGCTATTTATGAGTCAGTGTGCGTGTGTGTGTGAATGTGTGTTTCTGAGAACTAAGTAATGAATTTATGAATTAGAATTCAGTTAGTATTGAGCTGCATATTGTCTGATACACATAAGATGGGAGGGGGGCGTCCATCCCTCTGAGACGCAAGCTCTGATTTCCCATGTTCATCTCCCTCCTGATTAAGGCCTGCTTTATACTTCTATGTGGATACGGATGCGCATTTGGCTCATTGCCTCTGTAGATAGCGTTTATGCTCTCTGTTACTAAATAAGTTAGGAGGACTATGTTTTAGTCATTTCGGGTGTAAGCACCATTTTTCATCTTTTATTGACAGGCCTACGTGTGGCCAATTACGTGCGTAATCCGTCCGTAGGTTTCACGCGTTGCCGCCTTCATACCTCTGAACGTCTTTCACGTTACTGTGTGCAACAACAGCTAATTATACTCAAGAGCTCCCCCCTACATTTTCCGGTAGTATTGCTCCGCTTCATCTGCTCGCACGCAATCATAAGGTCCCCACATCCGTGGTTATTTACGTGCGTAACCGACGGAGAGAACGTGTGAAACGCTCCATCCGTACCTGTAGTTTACGTGAGGTACGAATGGGCCTTTAGTGTGAAGGGGAGCGGAGAGAGTGCCGAAGCAGACAGGCAACACACATATGCCAGAGACGGGAATCGATCTCACGACAGCTAAGTGCTGTGGGTTAAAATGAACAATGGCCCGTCGTTGTGCTCCAAGGAAGCGTCTAGCGTCCTAGGAAAGCCAGCGAAGTTGTGTTAGCGCAGAGATAAAGAACCAAGACCACAATTTGAATCATCGGCATCTGACTGGTTTTGAGAGGTGTGGTTAGTAATTGGATCTCTGGCACATCGAGGAGCGATTGAGTTGAATTGTGGTCTCCTTGTCAGCTGTAGCTTTTTTTTTTACACAGTCATCAGCAGAGGAGGCAAGTAACGAAGTACAAATACGTAAGTATTGTACTTACTTTTTTCATGTATCTGTACTTTTAGAAGTACTTTTTTCTCTAAGTACTTTTTACTTGTACTCAGTAGATTTTTAACAAAATTATTTGTACTTCTACTCCTTACTTTCCCCAAAACAGGCTCGTTCCATTTTTTTGCACACCGATGGTGGTAGGGATATGTATAGTGATGTATAGTGTGAATGAGCCAGTAGGGGGCGGTAATGCCAAAGACTATAGAATGACAAGAGTGCACATGGGACGGTATTATGGGAGACATCCATTAGGTGTCGCCGCTGAACCTTAGGTGAAGTAAGTTAGTCTAGGTTTTCGTAAAACTAGCATTGAAAAAGTGCACTTTATAAACAAATCCATTTTCTTTCTTACTGTTTTTAACTTTTGAGCCGTCTAGTCGGTTTTCGAAAACTTGGGTATCTCTGTGGATTCCATAGATCAAGCTGAATCCAACACACTACATGACATCAATCCCGCCAGGATAGATTCCCATCATTTGGAATTTTGTGCAATCAAATTTTGAGCAGTCACTCTGGAAATTGGCATATTTCCCTGTTGATTTTTCCTGGTTGATTTAGATTCTTCGCTGACCAGCCACTGAAACAGCTGTGCAACGCATCACTTTCATGATATGTTGCACTTAATTGCATTGCATTAATAATCAGCGGTGATGGGCGTGGTTATTTTTAAAATAATAGTACTTTTATTGCCAGCAGTATGTGTGGCAACCCATTATCAATACAAGTGCTCGTAGAGTAGCATGAAGGCGATTGATGCCTCCGGCAAACAGGCTCAGCACGAGCCAACTACATTTCCCCGCGGCCCTGCGACCCGGAGGTCTGGTCATGTGATTAAGTATGATTATGTTACTTATAGGCTACAGAAATGCTCCAAAATGTAATTCTTCCGTTTGTCATTTCCAATAACTCAAAAACGCAAAATTTCATCCAGATCCGTGCACAACTTTTTTCAGTTATCTTGGGGACAAACCAACCAACCAACACGACCAAAAACATAACCTGCTCCGCGGCGCAGGTAATAAGCGGTGATGCGTGTGGTTATTATTAAAATAAAAATGACAATAATAAAGTAATAAAAACATGCAGTGCGTACCGGATTACGACTGCAAACGCCCCCCTTCACCGCCTCCTGAGTTACATACTTCCACAACAAGGCCAATGTCTTTGTGCATGTGTCGATCTGTGTGTGTGTGTGTGTGTGTGTGTGTGTGTGATGTTGTGCGTCCTGGGTCGGCTGGGCTGTGTTTAAACGCTACGTGTCGTGATGTACACCGACAGCCACTTGGAGTGCTGTTGTCAGTGCGGGAATATTGCTGTGTGTGCAGTTACAGGACAGATGTACGCGGTGCCCATTCAGGTCAATACAGGAACAGATGTGGAATGAATGTCCATTATGTGCAGTGGCGCGCTACAGTGGCGCTACAGTGTGCTGTGTGTAATATGTGTGTGTGTAATACGTGTGTGTGTAATGTGTCTGTGTGTGTAATATGTGTGTGTGTGTGTGTGTGTGATATGTGTGTGTGCGTACATACCCCAGGGGTAACATTACAGTGTGTGTGTGAAATCTTGAGCCCCATAAGTGAACAGTTTTATTCACAGCAGACGTGCATGCTCACGTGCACACACTTACATACAGACAGAAACAAAGGCACGTGGACAGAGAGACACACACAAACATACATAGACACACAGACAAACAGACACACATCCAAACAAGCACATATACCCGTGCACACAAACTCATTCACAAACACAGACACATACAAACACAGACACAAATACTCAAACACAGGCCTACGTACACACAAACAAATACACATAGGCATTGATTCAGACAGTCGTCGGCCCGTGCATATATCCTGGGCTATCAACAGCCGTGGCTGATGGGGGGGTTGAGAAACTGGGCCTGTGTACCGGGAAGGTCAGGTTCTGAACCCCTCGAATTGTTAGTCACGACGCATGTCGCGTTCGCTAGATACCCCAGGGGAAATCTTAAAATACAACACACAGACACCCAAACAGATATAGTGAAACACACACAAACACAGGCACACATTCACGCACAAACTTACATACACAAACTAACAGACACGCACATACACACAGCGCACTGATGCACAAAGACATAGACACACATCATGCGCACATGCAAACACACAGGCGCACATACAGACAGGCAGACAGATACACAAACACACTGATGCACAAACTGCACACATGTACACACTGACACACACAAAAAGGGGGCTCACTGAAGGACCACTCTAGCTTGCAAAGTGAACATATACACTCATTGTGTACACAAGTGTGCGCGTACACACACACGCGCACACACACAAGCCCCGCCAGCACGCTGGAGTAGGGGGTGCACAGGGGTCTTCATCAAAGCCATTCATGTTGTTTCAATAAGTCATTATCTCATTTGCAAGACAAACGGAGAAGCCGGTTTGGTTGGTGCTTTCAAATCAAGACACGCAACACGTCCACTGCCAGACAGCCAGACACGGACGCCTGATCACACACACACACACACACACACGCATACACACAAACATACACACAGAGAAAACGATGAACACCCGCAAACAAAAGAATGAACATACGCAAACACATACACACACACAAATGTTGAACACATGCATACACACATACACACACACACACAAAACGATGAACGCACACAAACACAAATATACATACAAATGTTTAACACACGCAAAAACACACACACAAACAGACTCATACAAAACGATGAAGACACGCAAACACACATATACACGGAAATGTTGAACACATGCAAACACACATATGCACAAAAAACAATGAACACATACACACAAATGATGAACACATGCAAGCACAGATACACACATACACGTAGACACAAATAATGAACACACACAGACGGGCACACAGACAGATGCATATAAATGACACACGCACACAGATCCAAAGGATCTATTAGTAGTCATCATCAGCATCATCACTCCCGTAGTCTGGCTGACCGTTGGGGCGCCAGCCCTCTCCATCTCTCTCTGTCCTCGGCCACTCACATGGTGTCACTCAGCCTGCAACCCGTCCATTCTTGAGTGTTATCTTCCCATCGCTTTCTCTGTCTTCCTCTCCTCCTTCCACCTGGCACTGTGCCTTGAATGATTGTTGAGGATGATTGATGGAGTCCTAAGGGTCTCGTGACATGTCAGTAGTAGTAGTAGTAGTAGTAGTGGTAGTGGTAGTGGTAGTAGTAGTAGTAGTAGTAGTAGTAGTATGCTTTTACCATAGTTTCACTGACATTCATTAGTTTAGGGAGGAGCCAGAGTCACAGGAGCTTAGCTGTCCCACTTTAGGACAATCCACCCTTTAAGTTGTTTCCAAATACCACTCTCCATTACCAGCATCATGGCCTTTCAGTTGGATACTGAACACTGTTAAGCCCCAGGGCAGCATTAACGAAACAATAAAGTGAGCTTTGGTGAAATTGACATTAGGCAGTGGCCCACTTTAGGGCAATCCACACTAAATGTTTGTAGCCTTGCGAGCCAGAACCAACGCATCGTCCACATAACGCTAGACGTTGCGTTAGGTCTGGGAAAATCAGGCAAGCCGTCGGCCCGCGTGGGTGCGACCAATCAACGCGGACATGGGCGGAGTTTGGTATAGACGACTCCACGCCCCTTCTCCCACCTACTGTGCTGTGATTGGATAACATGATTTGATTAAAACTTTTTTTGGGGGGTCCGCGTTCGCCGAGTGGTTATGGACACCGCACCTAACGCGACCCCATTCATGTTAGTGGCACTGTGTCTACCGCAGCGTCCCCAGTGTCGCGAGTTCGACTACACTCGTCGACTTGTCTGCAATGTCTACCCCCGAGCTCTTCAACCCAGTTTCCGACTAATCCTATCCAATAAAGATGGAAAAACGGTGCTGACGCCCTTTTTTTGTGACAAAGTTTTTAGACCCTGGTTTTACCAGACCCAACCCGTTCTAATCGCGTGTGATGCGTGGACGATTCATTGGTTCTGGCTTGCCTGGCTAAATCGTTTGTGACAGTAAAAAAAAAAGAGTTAGAAAGTTACGATTTTCCATCAGTGGCTCTCTTGGTGCCTTTGATACAATGTGGAAGCCTCTCTTAAAGTTCCTAGATCTTCAAAAAGCAAACTTGACTCAAACCTAATTTTGGTGACTCTTACCTTCCCTCCCCTTCTCCCCCCTTTTTACTATTATTAATTTTTTTTTGTTTTTGTGAGTTTAGTTTCTCATCTTGTGTGTGTGTGTGTTTTGTTTTCTTTTCCTTTTTCTTTTATATATATAGGCTTTGTTAGTTGATTGGGGAAAAATTGAAAAAATGTGGAACATATCTTTCTGTTGAATTGTCTGTTTTTCACTGTGAGTTCCTCAATAAAAAAACCTTTAAAAAAAAAAAGAGTTAAACAACAGCCGGAATGCACACCACTCATTGCGGGGGTGAAAACTTGGAGATTTATTCACAATCTTGTGACATTGTGAAAATGGGGAAACACTTAAAATATCCCCAACATGCAGGAGGAAGTCCAGTCTATATTGGTGACTGTGGACCGAGAGGCGGCGGCAGCTGTTTGGGTGCATGGTCGCGTGTGCACGACGGACGTGACACCTGGAGCTCGCCTCGCATTATATGGAAGTATTCACGCATATACAAGCATGTGTTCAGACGTCCACACTGCACCCAGTGTTTGGAGAGGGCCAGACATCACGCTCTGTGTCTGTCTGCATGTTGGTGTGCATCTGTGTCTGTTTGTGTGTGTCTGTTTGTGTTTTTTTGTGTCTGTCTTTGTGTACCCATTTGTGTATCTTTGGATGTCTGTTTGTGTCTTTTTGTTTGCATGCATCTGTGTTTTGTGTGCATGCTTAAGTGTGTCTGTGTTTTTGTCTGTTTATGCCTGTGTGTGTATGCGTTCTTGCACGTGTCTGTGCTTGCATGGGTCTGTGCCTCTGTGTGTGTGTCTACTAGTGAGTGAGTGAATGAGTGTGTGTGTGTGTGTGTGTCTGCTAGTGGGTGAGTGAATGAGTGTGTGTGTGTGTCTGCTAGTGGGTGAGTGAATGAGTGTGTGTGTGTGTCTGCTAGTGGGTGAGTGAGTGTGTGTCTATTCGCGCATATGTGTCCTTGTTTCAAATCGAACTTCAACAACCACGAGCATAGAGCGTACGTTGCATAGTACGCTCCCCTGGGATCTTGTCTCCGCCAGCGTAGCCTGTCAGTCCTTCCGGATGACGACATATTAAATGGGGCGCTGGTTAATAAACTACCTAGCCCAACTCACACCAAAGAGTTCATAGAAATTGTAAAACAAAAAATCATGCAACATCCCAAGTCCAACGGCTGGGAAGGTACACAGTCTGTTACCCGCAGAGATAAAACCCTTCAATGTCTCCACTGTTCACTGTAGTGGGGCACAACAATTATTGTTATTGCAATACAGATGATTCATCAATAAATCTGTACATTTCTTCCTTTTAAAATTGGAAGGATCATTAACCTGAGACATTATTCATTTCGCAAACATTTCAATGTCTCATAATCTCCACGTATTGGAGATTGCGCACTGACACCACTTTTATGTGCTAGCTTATAACATTGGTTTTTCAATGCTATAGCTTTCTTGTTATCATTATTACCTGTGCGGAGCAGGTTATGTTTTCGGTCATGCTGGTCGGTTGGTTTGTTGGTTTGTCCCCAAGATGACTGAAACAGTTGTGCAAGGATCTGGATGAAATTTTGCATAGTTGTTGGAAATGACAAACTGAAGAAGTGATTACATTTTGGTGCATTTCTGTAGCCTATAAGTAAGATGATCATAGTTAATCACCAACTTACCGATAGAGCGTTGGTGCTTGCCGCGGTCACGTGACCAGACTTCCGGGTTGCAGGGGCCGCTGGGAAATGTAGTTGGCTTGTGCTAAGCATGTTCGCCGGTGGCGTCAATTGCAATCTCGCTACTCTACGAGCACTTGCATTGATAATGGATTGTCACATAAACTGCTAGCACTAAAAGTAGTATGTTTTTGTACCACTACGGCGCAGGTTTGCAATCTTAGAGTGCTTCTAGTTGTACTGTTTGTGTTACTGTGCGACTTAACAATATGCAAGACAATGGGTGGGGCCATGAGGTTGGTAACAGCGACTGACATTGGGAGCAACATGTTTGAGCACGGAAGTGCCAAAGAATGAAAGAATTAATCTCTGCCGATTTAATCGATTATCACATTAGTTGGCAACTGATTCAATAATCGATTATCTTAATATAATCGGTTAATCGGGCTGCAACTCTAGTCACTTGTACTTGGTCTCATAGGCTCAGTAAACAGTTCAGAGACGGAGAGCGGCGGATCTGAGAGTTGAGATGTAAAGCCGCGACCGAGTGGACGGCCTTATCTCAAACCCATGTGAACGCTGGGTTCCGGCTCGCTAACGAGGTTGTCTTAATGGAAACGACGATTGTTACAAATTAGCATATCAGCTAATGGGCGGCGATGAGTAATTGGCTAGCGTCGTTTACAGGGTGTTACGGATCAAAGCCAGGCTGTATCACTTCATCCTTCCATTATGGATCTCAATGAATGCTGTGCTTTCATAATTTGTTCTTGTCGTCGGCAAATCATCGACAGGACGTCTGTGTGTTCGCTAGCTGCTGCTGATGGCTTGCCTGGCGAGTCAGAATCAACGCATCGTCCGCACATCGCTAGATGCTTGCATTACGTCTGGGAAAATCAGGCATTACGAAATGAATCAACCAACCCCGGTCATGGGGGAGTTTGTACGGGCTACGCAAGACGTGGGCGAAGTTTGGTTGTCACGCCCCCACGCTGCTTGTCCCACCTACTGCGCTGTGACTGGATAACACGAATTGATTGACACAGTGTTTTTGAACGTTTTCCGACCCTGGTTTTACCAGACCAATGCATGCGTAAAGCGATGTGCGACGCATGGGTGATGCGTTGGTTCTGGCTCGCCAGGGTAGCTGATGACATTTGCTGATGAACTCGGCTGACCACTGCAAAGTGGCTAAAAATGTACAGAGAATCAGCCTGAACCAGATCTGTTAGTACAAATATGTTCTTTGCTGATGGCAGCCGAGTTGGTGCATACGTATCGTGGCTACGTGCATGCTCTCACGGTGCACTAGCCTGGTAAACCAGACCAAACGAATCAGTTAATACCGGTTTTATTTTGTTCCTCAAGGTTTTCTTAGAAACGCGGTGCAGTCCGTCCCATAGGCGTCCGCCGCTGGGCATCTTCCCCTCCCAGCCCCCTCACGCACCGAGACGTCGACTGTAGAGCGCAACCGGCAGGCCGGTTGTGGGTTCGCCACGACACGCAATGACACCTCGGCTGTAGAGCGCTACCGGCGGGTCTCTGGAACGAGACGGAGCGAACCGAGCGCCTGTGGACCGGATCGGTGCACCCCTACCGTCCAGCGAAGTGCGATGCATGGACGATGCGTCGGTTCTGGCTCGCCAGGTTGCATAGGAGTTTAACTTTCCGTCCGAATTAAAAATGTTCACCATCCACCAATATGTTTTGTAATCACTAACGTGAGGGGAATCAAATGTAATGAGTTAAAAGTACTAAGGTAAAAATGTACTTGAGTAAAAGTAAAAATTACACATTTCAAAAACGAATCATAAAATTACAAATTACTCATTAAAAGTAATTAATTACAGTAACGTGAGTAAATGTAATTCGTTACTTTCCACCACTGGTTTTTAGTGGCTTCTGTTTCACCTCTGCTCATCCTCCAACATGAACTTAGTCCCCGTCATACTCTGAACTCTGACAGATAAGGCTCCCGTGCCCCTCGCTCCGAACCGTCGTTTAAAGTGAAAGGACAGGAAATCGGTGCGTCGCGCGGCCGACCGGCCGGCCTGCTGCTGCTTCTGCTGATAACCTTGTCTGACCCCCAGTGACCTTGACCGACCCGGCGGGCGAGTAAGTCGTTGTACAAACAGCCCGGCTCAATGGAAGTTAATGGTGGCTCGGGAGCGCAGGGTCGCCCCCACAATGAAAGAAAATAAACATCGACAATGACCTCCATAATGAATTGTTAGTGTTGACATTATAGCTAAGGGCCAGACTTGTGTGTGTGTGTGTGTGTGTGAGGCGGCTCTATCAAAATGAACAATCGTCTTTGCAGATTGACTATTGTCCCTCCTTTAAGGCAGGCTCTCCCTCTCTCCTCTCTCTTTCCTCTCTCTGTCTGTGTCGATGCGTGCGTGTCTTTTGTGTTTTTGTGTGCGGGTGCCTTTCAAGGCAACCTTCGGTTTGTTGGTTGGATCTCTCACCGGTGTCAAGGTCATGCAGATAATGGGACGTGCTTAGATGCTAAGACAGGTTGAAATCATATTCATTAATGCCATTTCTCTCTCTCTCAAATCATATCTGGGTTTATTGGCATGGTAATGCGTAAAGTATGCCTATAACAGGCATACAAAAAAAAACAGTGGCTGTCTCCGAAATCTGCTTGGTCGTCCATGTTGTAGTTGTAGTTTAGGTCATTACCTGCGCTGGGGCTGCACCACGAAACAGGTTATGTTTTTGGTAGCGTTGGTTTGTCTGTCCCCAAGATAGCCGAAAAACGTGTGCACGGATTTGGAAGAAATGTTGTACAGGTCGCATTGGTTTGTCTGTCTGTCTGTCTGTCGCCAGGATAACTGAAAAAGTTGTGCACGGATTTGAAAGAAATGTTGTACAGGGGCTGCGCTGCGGAAGCAGGTTATATTTTTGGTCGCATTGGTTTGTCTGTCTGTCTGTCTGTCGCCAGGATAACTGAAAAAGTTGTGCACGTTGTTGAAAATGACACACGGAAGAAGTGATTAAATTTCTGTAAGCCTATAAGTAACATAATCCTACTTACATACACAAATTTACCGATAGATCACTGGGTGCTTACCGCGGTCACGTGACCAGACTTCTGGGCCGCTGGGAAATGTAGTTGTCATGTTCGCCGGTGTGAATACAGTCAATGGGTCAATCGCAATCGGGCAACTCTAGGAGCATTGATAATGGGTTGCCACACATACTGCTAGCACTAAAAGTACTATTTTTTTGAGTGCTTCTAGTTTCTAATGCATCTCACTGTAGTAACATGTTCTTCTGGACCAATGGAATGGCTGCTTCACTGGTAATTCCAACTTGAATGAGTAAATGGAACGGGTTCCGCAGAATCATGCGTTTGTGGGGCGTAGCGTCGGAGAGCCTGATTTTGCCAGGCCCAATGCAAGCGTCTAGCGATGTGCGATGCGTTGGTTCTGGCTCACCAGGCTACCACTTTAGAGCAAAACCCCCTACTATCAATCCTCATATCATTCAGTGCCATTGCTGCAGCACTGCTTCCCCTCTCTCTCCTTCCCCTCCACACTAACCCAGTGTCTATAAAATGGAGAATGCCCCCCAAAATGTCATCGTTCAATACTTGTTTACATGATTTTTTTTTTTTCACTTAACCGAAAACAAATCTGTTTGCTGTTATGCTCTCTGGAAAATGCTTATCTTAAAAACTGGATATTTCTTCTCATCAATTAATTAAATTAATTAATTATCCGATGACTTGCTTGAATCTTGATCTACCTAAATTTGTAGAATGCTCAATTACATGAAGCAGCACTTATCTGTTTATCAGATCAGCATTAAACACACAAATTAATATTCATAATGTGGAAATGTGGAAATTTAGGTAATTTATAAATGCATAATAATTACTTTCTGATCGCTGGTCGGTCATGTCTTTTTTGTAGAGTGGAATAGGTCCATGGAACTACACAGGCACACACATATGCACCCACGCACGCACGCGCCGCCGCGTTTGGTTGAGACTATATGGCCTATAGGTGGTGGCCTGTAGGTGGTGCTGTGGTCCATTGCATGAAAGCGGCACATGACTTCTGGCAAGTGAACCGAGGGAGAGAGGGAGAGAAGGCGAGCGAGAGAGAGAGACATTAGAGAGAGAGATGCTGGGAAAGACTGCGGTGACGTGAGGGGACCCCCCCCCACCCACCGCCCATCCTTACTAAATACCTGAGCGCCCCCAGGTAGCTATTATTATAATTATGATATAAATATAAATGTGCGTAAATGGCACATACACGCAATGTACAACTTCGCATGTAAAGTGAATGATGTTCACTTTCAAATAATAAAATGTACCGGCTCTCTCAATGCAACAAAGCGTCAATTCGCGCTATTGGTTCTAATCCACATCCTATCTCTGTCAGGGACCAGAAAGAACACAGGACTCATGCGCTGCAGAACACAGTTTTATTTACTATTATTTTCTATGTTCCTTTTATTATGAGTTCAGGATTAATGTCAGATCACAGGCGAATATCACCAGGCGTGCCGGCGGGCCAGCTGGGCAGGGAGCGAGGGAACGGGCAGACGAACAGGCAGGCAGACAGGCAGGTTGGCAGGCGGGCCGGCAGACAGACAGACAGTGGACTGGTATAGCGGGCGTGTGTTCAGGTTGGGGCAGGAAGCGTTGATTAACGATCCGACGCGAGGCACAGGGACGAGCCGCCCTTTATAGCCCGTCGGGTGATCAGCTGATCGGGAACCGGTGCGGAGCTGGGACGGATGCACACCGGGAGCGCGGCGCGGAGATGGGACGGGTGCACACCAGGAGCGCGGTACGCGACGCCACGCGCAGCAGGTCATGACAGAACCCCCCC
>OMKY01252581.1:0-24091 GCA_900302395.1 Bregmaceros cantori
GGGGAGTGGTGCGATGGGGGTCTTTGCGGGGCGGGGGGATACATTAAGCAGCCACTTTGTTCTTGGGAAAAACACACGCCGGCCGTAATGATGTGGAGAAGCCCGCTGGAATGCTAACTCGACGGCGGGAGAGGAAGGCTTACAGCTAGCTTAGCCCCTCCACCAGGGCCGCGCTCTCTGTGTCAGCATAATTATCGCATATGCTTTTATTGGCCGCCCCGCGCGTCCACACAAACACACGCACATTCTTTGTTATGCTAATAATAATCAAATAAAGTGTTCTTTGTTTTTACATGTTATTGTTTTCATGACTTTTATTGTTGCCATTGTAATATTTTCTTTTATTTTCCTTGGGACAGGCGGAATATAAATTGAATTGGATGCGCTCTGTCACACACGCACACACGTGCGCACAAACACACAAAATCGAAATCTACACAAACGCATGCAGATACCACCATCACAGCTTGTGTTCTTAGATAAACAGCTTCAAAAAGAGGGTCGTCCAGCAGATTTTATCTGCGAAGATAAAACCGTCGAGGCGCGTCGTTGAGCGAGTCGCATGTGTGTGTGTGTGGGTGTTTGCGCAGTGCGGGTTTCTCTAGACGTTGGCTGCCCGTATCAACAAAGGGCCGGAAGAGTTTCTGATAGAGAACGATGAAGCAATCCAAGAAAAAAAAAAAGAAGAAAAAAGGTAGGGGTCAGAGAGAATAGGAGAGCAGACACTTCACTTATAGCTTTAATTCACTACATGTAACACTAACCAACAGTGTTGTAGTGAAGGCTGATGCAGTTACATTGATTTTAGGCACATGTTTTGGACTCTAAACTTGGACTTGACTATTTTAGAGGATGCATTACTGTGTTGTTCTGACCCCATGGGTGGGGTGAGTTTCGTGAGTGGGGGTGAGGGTTGGGTTGTGTTGGACTATGGCATAGTTGACACTTTGTGTGATCCATAAATGACTAGCCTGGCGAGCCAGAACCAATGCATCGTCCACGCATCGCACGTAGCTAGACGTGAATTGGGTCTGGGATGAATAGGGTCAAAAAAGGATGTGGTGTGAGGTAGAGGGGGGAGGAGTATTATATTTTTATCCAATCACAGCAAAGTAGGCGTGACAAGTGACGTAGGGGTAGGAAGCGCCACCTGACGGCGTTTAACAACAAACGAAGAAGAAGACCGTCAACAGAAGAGTCGATCTTCGTTGGACAACATTTAAAAAGCTATCATCGACTTCTGAGACCTGTGAATACTGTGTGGATACTCTCCCAGTTTGAAAAATAAACATGTTTGAAAATAGTCCTTCTGGGCACTGAAGAATAATCACTGGAATATGTATAAAAAATTGTAATGAAATGAAAAGCAAAACAATGTTATTGTATGAAGATTTATTTAAAAACAACATCTTCGGCGAGGTGTCTTGATGTTGAACCCCTGCAAAGAAGCAAATCAAATGTCATATTGGGATTGATACAGATCAAGCAGTTACATGTAACCATTTCATTATGCAAACATTTGTTAAGTTAAGAATAATTCTTCATTTTTCATTTTCAAATATTTACACTACAAGCTAAAATTGTAATTAATCACTTTGTTTTAACTAGATTATCGTGCCATATCTATTAAAACATTGTCAATTTCAACATTCTATCATGTCCTATCGTGCCATATCTATTAAAACATTGTCAATTTCAACATTCTATCATGTCCTATGGTCATCCATGTCAGAATATTGTTTTATATGATGCAGACAAAATGATATAAACACCTTGAGTACAGTGCAAGAAAAACAATGGTGCGATCGATTCATTCAAGCTGCGTCTGTGCTTCTTCTGACTGCAACACACACACACACACACACACACTGACTTTAGTTTAGTTAGAACATGTTCACTTACCACTATGAATACGGAGAACTTAGCTTTTGATTGGATTGGCAGCCAAACAGCCAAACTCCTGATTTGTTGATCCTATTCATACCAGACCGTATGCAACGTCTAGCGATGTGCGATGCGTGGACAATGCATTCGTTCTGGCTTGCCAGGCCAATAAATGATGGCCATACAGGGCAGCGCTAACATGCTGCTAGAATTTGGCCGGCCCGTGCAAATTCCCTGGTGTGATTTTGTTTTGCACCAAAATCGCAACTCAGGTTGCCTCAAGGTGCTTCACAGAAGTAATTTTGGTTTTAGATTTTACTTTAAGAACTACACTAGCAGTTTACCTAACTACCTTTCGAACCCTAGCAGTTTACCTAACTACCGTTCCAACCCTAATTGCCCATGTCCTCTACCAAGCTATCCCGTCTCTTTTCTGCAATATCTCCCCTGACACTTCATCCCAGTTTCTCATCGCTAATGCTATCGCCAACTCTCAAGAATGAAAACCGGTGTTTGCGCCCCAAAAAATAACTTGGGAAAAAAAGAGAAGTATATCCTATGTTATCCGATATACATCTGCCTATTATGTAAATTGTTTTATGCTTCAACCGCAATCCCCCAAATGCAATTACAATACAATTTTCTTGCCGTGTTTTCCGTACCATCCGCGGTTTATCCACAATTCATGCATTTCTAGTCCCTAGTATTGATTGCTAGTTAGGATTCAACTATGACAAAGGATAACTATGACGAGGAGGAGGAGTATATTTCCATTGTGATTATCTGCCTGGTATCTCACCATTAGCACCTGGACACAGTGGGACAGCGGACTTCGGGAACATCTCTGTGACTGAATGGGACATCTGGAATATGGAGGGGGCAGGGTGGAACAGGGGGTGGGGGAGGACTATAGGATAGCGTTTTTTCCGCCGCCCGTGTGCATATGATCTCCTACCAACAGCAACAAACCTCGGAGAGTGGAGAGTGACGGAGGATCCCACTGGTACACTGAGCGGGAGGCCATCCAAGTCAGAACACATCCTGTCCCAGACATGGGAAGATTTAGGTGGATGACCAGGTGTGCTCATGACGTCCAGCACTGGAACCACTGACCTGTGGCAGTCAGACACCCAGTGGGCGTGGGAGGGACTGTTTTTAAAGGGACTATCTATGGAATTCATGGCAGGCACCCCGTTTCGAAACGTCACCACTCCAATCATCCACCGCAATTCATTCGGAACTGCAAAGTTCCCGCACTTTTCAACTGGCTTACTTAAGGCCAGCACGGCGCAGTTCACATGCACATACACCCGGAAAATCGCTTCTCCACGAGCGCAAATCAGCCAGAACACACCAGGTTTCAGGACCCACTGAGGTGTTGGTCTGGGATGTGGCCGTCGGTGGCCACATTTGCTGGTTGCCGATTGGTCAACTCCGAGGGGGTGACACAACGTTCAACGTTCAATAGAACAAAGGCATCAAACAGGACTCGGCAGGTATCACCTGCCGCCACCTTTGTCTCTTTCTCTCTAGGCAACATGGCAACCGTTTAGTGTGTGCAGTGTCCAGCCTTCAGACATTGGGTTTTCAACCGTTTTTAGTAACAGTGATGATTAGTGCACATAAATGAGAAGGCATAATGAAACTTAAACGTCAACGCGTCGTGTATTCAAATGTTCTTATTTATACAGGGAGCTAAAAAGGCAAACGGCTAGCACCTGGACGCCATGGTGGCGCCCGCATGGACCCCGGAATGACATCACCGTGCACAAGATCACTGGATACGAAACTTTCCTCTTTCCTGGGGCCATTGTGAGCCAAGCCAGCCGAACGCAATTGAGGATGCAATTGTGTAATATTTATTTATATTCACTATATTTTAATTTATTCTATTAGGACATTGAATAATCATTTATGAATATAGATGATTGAGCGCATCTATGGGCAGCTCTATAGATATTGTTTAATAGGTTTTTACTCTGGAGGAAATAAGAACATAAAATAAGGACTATACAAGTCAACTTTGAAGGGCCACAGAAATTGTGCTCATCTAACTACATCAAATTATGATAGAATTTAGAAGAATGTCGGACCAGAAAAATCTCCCACCAACTTCGTTCATACATTTATGTTTCCTAGAATACGTCCAGTCGTCCAGATATTTAAATGTCTTCTCCACCGCATAAGTCAGAGATCTCATCTTCTTGGATGAGGACGCCACTGCCCTGTTTTGACATTTTAGAAAAGAGGCCTTTTAGTTTGCATTAATGTTGAAAAATTAAGGTTGTCACTGTGTGGCCAGAACCAACACATCGTCCACACATTGCACATCGTTAGACGCTTGCATTGGTTCTGGTAAAACCAGGGTCAGAAATGTAAAAAAACAACGTGTCAATCAAATCGTGTTATCAAATCACATCACAGTAGATGGGACGAACGGTGTGGAGGCGTGACATCCAAAGCTACTAGCCCGTACAAACTCCGCCCACGTCTTGCATAGCCCGTACAAACTCCCCCCACATCCATGTTGTTTGGTCGATTGATTCCATACCGACGGTGAGCCTGATTATCCCAGACCCAATGCAAGTGTCTAGCGATGTGCGATGCATGGATGATGTGTTGGTTCTGGCTTGCCAGGCTAGTTCTCTTGCCCCCTTCTATTCTACTTGGAGGGCTATCCTTGATGCCCTTTAGACGTATAACTCCTATTCACAGTACTATCTTTCTCCCGCTGTTTTCTTCCCCCTCTTCCCTTGTGTGTTTGGTGTGTGTGAATGAATGATTGTCTTTCCCTTTTGTTCTGTCTGTTCGTTTTAGGTGTAAAAAGATCTAAAAATCATTTCACACGAAATGTACGAAAAACGTTTGTAACATGCAGATGAATCATTCCACACATGCGCCCACCACAACAACCTGACCGTGAGAAAGTTGCATGGTAATTTCCAGAACACCTGCCTAAGAATGATGTGCCGTGTGACATTGAGACAGGTTGCTTGTCTGAGGGCAGGAAGACAGACTGGGGCTAAGGGAGTAGGGGTGATGCGGGTACTTCCGTCTCGTCTCTCCAGCGTGGAAGTGTTTGTGTGTTTAGCAGACACATACAAGGGTAGCATGGTGTGGTTGTAGCAATAAGAACCACTGCAATATTAATCACCCACACTTGTCGATTTTTTTTTTAAAGGTGCAGTACCTGTTTTAATTTGAAATGTTTATGTAGTAGAACCTTTTCAGGTGCAAACTAAACTACCGTTTTGTATTCTAATGCATTTTCGGTCAATAAAACAACATTATACATTCAAAATGTTTGATAGTCTGTATCACACGAAGCTGAATTAATAGTTTGAAGTAGAATTTACTTTGATTTTAATATTGATTTTTTTTTTTTTACACAACATGAACATTTCATAGAAGGACAATATAAGACAAAGAATATACAAGTAACTTTTATTTTTGGCTTGCTATCTTTGAAAGTTATATGTATATGTATGTCAAATCATAAATTACAATAGTTATAGAGAGAAAAGTGCCGGGGAGAGGAGACAGCCCTGGGGGGTGCCTGTGTCCAGTGATCTGTGTCCAGTGATATGACTGCAGTCTCACTGGAGGGGGTCAAGGGAGACACCTGTTATATCCTTTAGTTAGGCTGGATATTGTCATGCTTAAGCAAATTATTTCTAAGATTGTATGCAGACAAGGCAATTAACAAAGTACAAGTAGAAATATCTGCACTTAAGTAGATATTTCAAGTAACTAGTACTTTTAGAAGTATTTATTTCTCTGCCAACTTTTCAATTTTGCTCAGTACAATTTTTCCAAAAACAGGTGTTATTTTCATACACGCACACACACACAGACACATATATTTGATGTTTTGTGCAATATGTATGTTGACTAACACTAACTCTTCTGTGTACTTTTTACTTTTCTTTTTGAGTATATTTCAGAGCCTGTTCTTTATACTTTGACTTGAGTAGATATTTGGATCAGCACCATATTTTTCAAGTGTTTTACTTTTATTCAAGTACTTTATAGTACTTGAATAAACAATTTCTGCTTATTTGCTTCATGGACTATGCTCCTAACATTATATGTGCATACATGTGACCTTATAAAGTGAGTGTACATTGTGTTTCCGTACTGTTCACTAGCCCATTTTCAAGTTTTGAAGGCAATTGCAGATTATCTTTCCAAAAAGCTATCACCATATAAACCACAAGCTAATTCTGAAGAAGGCATAATATCTCATTATGGTACCCGAGTACCTAGACCACAGAAGCGCCAAGGAGACCCCGGCCCGGGTAACTTTTTAAAAATATTTTATATAAATGTATATATTAAATAAATAAAACATTAATCCGAATACATGTTCTTTTCTACTAGCTGAAAACTCATATTTTACAAAATGAAAAGCTGTGAAGTCCCTTTTTTTAACTTTAGTTTTTGAGCGCAAGCACAATTTTTCGTTCTTTTATTGAGATACAGCGATAGGATTAAATCGGAAGCCAGGATGAAGGTTCGGTGGGAGACACTACAGAAAAGCAAGAGAGGTTGTGCGAACCCACGGCACTGCTCGACCTGTGGTCTGGGGGACACGCTCTCTACCTTTGCAAATGGCACATTAATTTCTCCAAGTTAGATCTGGACACCACAAAGGGATTATTGCTCATACTTGCCCGCACACCTTCCATGACGTAACAGTCTTCAGTGTGGGAGCAGGTCGACGGCACATAGGCTCTCCTTCTCACACAGACAGGGTCACATATGGGGTGTGCTCCTAAAGTCTGTATCATTTTACTACAGTAAATATTAGTCAATGTCAAAACCGTTTACATAGTAATGGCATTCCTTCAAATCGCCCTACTTTCCCCTTAAAGTATGCAATTTTTTTCCGGTTTCTTGCCTCCACTCTTCCCTTTGCTGCCTCCAGCACTTTCTCGCTTTCTTCGTCTTTTCCTTAATTCTCCCTATACTTACAATGTTGGTCTCCGCCACTTCTCTCTTGGACCTTTCGGAGAATGTCCTCGATTTAGACATGTCCCCGGCAAAATGTGTCCCCCAAAAATGTCCTTTTTATTTAATTATTATTAACGTTTTAACGTTTTTATGTCCCAGTGTCATCGCTATTTTTCATCTTCATAGACGAGTTTACCCACGAAATACAGGGGGCTGGCATTGTATCCCACCATTCTGCAACGCACTTCCGGTGTCTGTATGTCGCCCATGTAATCTCTGACCACTAGATGTCACTGTGACCAGTTACACATCACCCACATCGCTTCGTTCACCATTTTGTATAAATATTGATGAAATGCATGAATAGAGTTTTGACAAATACTTTCGTCCCTTCAATAGGGCTGTTCCACGGTGGTGTCACGGCTTGGCGGCAGACATTTTGGTGGTACCATCGCGGTCAGACAGATAGCGATATTTGCATAGCAATGGACGTTTAAAAGTCTTCTATTAGTGATTAATTCATGGTAATATGCCATTAATCCCCAGTAGATGGCAGCCAAACTACATCCATTGTATTTGACCCTACGTAAAGGACATGAAGTGGTAAAGTACACCACTTAACTGTACGTACACCTACAATCAGAGATGCGACCAAGTCTCTCGGTCAAGTCTCAAGTCTTCTTGGGCAAGTCAAGTACCTAGTCATCTATAGGTCAAGTCATCATTAACATGCTGTAATTTTAGCTCCAGAATCTGATTTTAATAAGGTAGCATAAAAAAAGCAAACAGTGCTATTATAAAAGCAAAACTATTGCTTGCTTTAGGGCTAAAATAACAGCATGCTAATGATGACTTGACTTGGGAGTCGACTTGGGACTTGACTTGCCCAAGAACACTTGAACGAGGGACTTGGTTGCAGCTCTGCCAACAGTATACTTCACCATATGCTATGCCACCAAAATGTCTGTCGCCGCCCGCCTAGCGAATCTGGTCACCCTATTTGCAGCAAGCCATCGACCACATCTCCTCTCTGCAATACACGGAATATCATGAGAGTGGACGCTCAGAATATAACTCAGTCGTCAGAGACGGCAAGTAACGAAGTACAAATACTTGAAAATTCTACTTAAGTACACTACTTAAGTAGAATTTTCAAGTATCTGTAATTTTTTCTGCGATTACTTTTTACTTGTACTGTTTTACAAAAATATCGGTACTTCTACTCCTTACTTTTCCCAAAACAGGTTTGTTACTTTCTGAAAAAATAATGTGCGCAACAATGGGGTAGGATAATATGATTGTGTCAGTAGGGGGCGGTAAGGCACCGAGTACAGTCCCCATTAATAAGTTGATACGTTTTTTTCATTTTGTTTCTGGGTGTGCCCTAGACAAGATACATTAGGTTTGTTAGCAAACTCCTAACATTGAAAAAGTGCATTTTATATACATTTATTTGTAGTGCTTTGTTCTTTATACTTTCAAAAATACTTTTTGAGTACATTTCTCAGCCTGTACTTTTTACTTTACTCAAGTAAAGATCCAAAGTTTGGATCGCTAATTTATTGTCCTACTTGAATTGTTCTTTTACTAATGTATTTTACTCTTTAAGTAAAAGCGCTGGGTACTTTTGCCATCTCAACCAGTCGTGTCTTGTCTCATGTTGACTGAGAGCCACATACACATAAGGGCAGTGAGCCTTTAGGGGCCAGATGTGAGTTATGAATGTAACCAAATGCAAATGTAATCCGTTAATTTTTCCGTCACACTCTCAATAAGCCTGGCGAGCCAGAACCAACGCATCATCCATGCATTGCACATGGCTAGACGCTTGCATTGGTTCTGGTCGGAAAACGCAAAAAAAAAAATGTGTCAATCGAATCGTGTTATCCAGTTACAGCACAGTAGGTGGGACAAGAGGCTTGACAACCAAACTCCGTCAATGTCTTGCGTAGACCGTACAAACTCCCCCCACGTCCGCGCTTGGTCATTTGATTTTGTGCCGACAGCGAGGCTGATTTTCCCAGACCCAATGCAAGCATTTAGCGATGTGCGATGCGTGGACGATGTGTTGGTTCTGGCTTGCCAGGCTTACTCTCAATTAGTGCCGGCTCTGTGGTGCACGCGGTAACACACCCACATACTGCCTGTCACTTAGATCACAGGTACGGACAACCCCACGCTGAGATCTCCTTCGCTCGCAGGCCTTTCTAGGATTCTGAAATGTGCATGTTTAATAGTATCTTATACCACAAGCCACAGCCCAGCATTAGTTCCACATTACAGGAAATGTAGAGTCCGTCATGCAAAAAAAAAAACCTGAAGAAACCTGAACAGAGAACAAACAGTCAAAATTTGACAGGCGGGAGAGAGAAGAAAAAAATGCTCAGACACAAGTTTTGATTTAGCAAAAGAAAAACAAAGAGGATTACCAGGCGCTCAGTGCCAAGAAGGGCTATCAGCATCATCTCGTAAATCACAGGAAATGCCTTTACCACTCGGCTTGCTTGTTTTATATTTGATATTTATTGAAACAAGAAGTAGAGCATTTGATCCAAGTCTTTAAAAAGTAACAAAAACAGATATACCAAATTATGTTCTCTCGCAAACCTCCAGAAAACGTTTGCAGAGAAAGCTTATAAATATACAACGTCGGCCCCCTTGGTGGTACGTACGGAGTGGGTATGAGCGCATTATACACGGGTGTCATCACCACAGTTAATGTTAAAATAGAAAAGCGTGAGTGGTATCAAACAGGAGTGAATTGTGGTGACTTAACAGTGAATGTGGAAAAAGGTGATTTTTTTTTTACCCCCACACCCCCTTCAAACATTAAGGTGCAATTCCCTTTACAAATAACAAAAATGACACTTGAAAAATTAAAATTAAAAACAAACCTGAAATGCCCAATTTGTGAGAACATTCATGTGACCAGAAAGAAAATTCATTTTTGAAATATTAATGGTGGGAGGGTGGAGGGCCGATACATTATGGATACATTACATACATTATTTTTAGAGATGAAATCTGAATATGGGGGGGAAATAAACTAAAATAAAAAAATAAATATACAATTTACTTGATTTGCAGGATAGACAAAAATATGTACACAAGAGTGTAGAGTATTTCACCATCAAAACCAGAAAATTTTGCCCCCTGTAGTATAAAAACAAAATTAAAAAAAAAAAAACATGTAGCATAGATTAATGTTAAGTGGATTATCTGGATCATTAATATGGAGACATACGTAAAATATATTTGTATATTAGCTGAAGATGCAGTGATTAAGAAAAAAATTAAAAAGGTTTAAAAACAAGACAAGACGCCTTTGATGTGGATTCAGGGCCTGTCCAAAGTGCATGTAGGGGGGGGGGGGTTGCAGTACCATGGATGAGTGCTAAGGATTGCGGGAAATCTCATTAAATTGTCCAAATTCCCATGAAGGAATCCTTTCTGGCAGTGAGCTTCCACAATGCACACAATATTGAAAAAAAAAAAAAGAAACCGGAACTGGACATAATCTTTCACAAAAAAATAAAAATCGCATTTTAAAACTATTCTCAGTTCCAGCAAACACACCTAATATTTTTTTGCATAAACACACCCCAGACTTAAGATTAAGCTGCAGTTTGTGTGGTTTTCATGAAAAGACTTTTGTTTTCCACCAAAACTAGTTGGTGCTTGTAAACGGCGCCAGAAGTCAAAGCCGACGGCCAATCGACGCAGAAATGCGCAGAGTGACGAATGCAAATGCGGAACATGGAAGAAATTGAAGTCGGAAAGGGGGGGCTGCAATTTCAAATTTGACACTTGAACACACATCAACAACCGGCAACTCTATTCCAGGGAACAGAAACGAAGTGTGTCAGGCGGGATTTCAGCTGCAGGAACGAAATCAACCGTTCCACAAACATTTTTTTTCCGTTCTAACCAGTTCAGTAACATCAATTTACTGGTGGAACTCTTAGCCGGAAATGTTATAATTCAGTTTCTGTTCGAAACGAACCGATTAAGAAAAAAAAATATTGGTTCAAAGCCCTGCGAAAGAGTGAACCCCACATGGTTTAAACAATACTGATGATCAAAGGACGGCAGATTTTCTGATGTGTTTGAACCTCCAAGGATGAGCCAAATAAAAATATGAACTGGTTTTTTTGTTGTTGTTGCATGCAGCATTCACAGAATGGCCAAATTGAGGAACGAGGCACTTATGAAATGTATCACGTAAATGACCTGGTGCTGGAATAAAAACAAAACAAAAATTATAAATCTGAAAATAAATATTACAAGATACTCTCAAGTTTCTGTTAAAAAAAACCTTTTTGGTTGAAATCTCTAGAAAAGGGAGCAGGAGTCAAGTCTTTATGCAACGGTATAATTGTTTAACTCTATAAATATAATTTATATAGTTTATTTTTTTCTTTCATTCGTTCTCTCTCTTTGTCCCAGTTGGAGGTGTTCCTCGTCGTTCCCCACGCACCCTTGGCCAGCAGCGCCAAAACGTGCCAGCCGGACGGGAGCGCGCAAAAAAAATAAAAACCTCTCCACTACCTCTTCCTCTCGTCTGGAAATCACTTGCAGACAAACTGGTCCACGACTTTGGTGCAGCGCTTGCACTTGACGTAGCAGCACCAGTGGAACTTGCAGTGGCAGCGTTCCACGATCGTGGCCTTGTACTGGTCGTAGCCGCGGCCGCAGCACATGAGTTCGCAGCCGTCCATTCCCTCGGACGTCTTGTTGCACAGGCGGCCCACGGTGCCCAGCGAGCCGGTGGTGGCGTTGGGCACGCAGTAGTCTGGGCTGCTGTCCACGTACACCAGGTCGTGCGCGGTCGGGGGGTTGAACTTGCTGTGAGTCTGCAGATTTGACAGGTGGCGTTTCTTTTAGATCATTTGAAGACAACTAGACTGTGGCTGTGTCCAAAATCATTCCCTATCCCCTACTGCCTCGATAGCGCACTCATTTATATTGCTCTCAACTCAATAATCAATTAGTTGCCGATTATTTAAACGATTAGTCGATTAATCGGTTGGACGTTTTTTCTTTTAGAAAATCACCAAAATGTTAACACTGACCAAAAATTGTTAAATTCAAATCTAGTCAAATTTGGTTCTTCTTAACAAACAAATGTACAAGTTACTTTCTCGGAGAGTCGGAGACAAAAGTATTACAATTTAAACCGTATCATATTTGATGTTTTTCTTCTTTTTCACCTTTTCTTCATCAGTTAGGACCATTTAATATTTCATATTTTTCAAATATGATGTATTAATATCAAATTTGCCTGAACCAATTGGGGTAATGTCAGCACAAAGCTGGCAAAATGACAATGATTCAATTTCTTGGTGATTATCGATTATTACTTTTGTTGGCAATTTATTCTATAATTGATTAGTCATCGATTAATCGTTGCAGCCCTTCTCGACAGCAACGGCCGAGATTTCGGAAACACTGTCGGCGCTGTCAAAATTATTATTATAATCATCACACCCCTACAAAGTGGTGTGCACCCCATATAGTGTGCTATATAGGGAACATGGAGTATTTGGACACCCCAACAAAATGGCGTGCGCCCCATATAGTGTGCTATATTAGGGAATAGGGAGCAATTTTAACATGTTTTAACTTGTTTTAACCCGTTTCTACTTGTTTTTAACCACCCACTGACAGCCAGGTGAAATATAACAACTCTCCTAAGCCCGTTTTGTACAGCCATCTTTTCATATCGCATATCTCATGCTGAAATGTCTAATGGCCCTGTACTGTCTGTCCTAAAATAAAATTCATTCATGAATTTCAGACACAGCCAGTGTTGCCACAAAAATAAACCAGACTGCCCTAGAGTACGTCCGCTATGGTAAGGGGTATTTCAATAATCTCAGCCCTTTCATGCAAAATGAAACAAGTCTTAGCCTTCTTGATGCATTTAGTCAGACGACGCATCCTCCTTAAGTGGAAGGACCCCACTGCACTACGTGGATCTCTTTTCTATTCTAGGTGGAGGCCCATCCTTGGACGCCTTTGAGGCGGACTGCAGTCGGCCCACCAGACCAAAGGTTGAAAGATCTATCGTTTGGACCGGAAATCCGGAAATAAAGACGTGATTTTGGTTGCTTCAAAGCTTCGGTTTATCTCCGTGCATGATGTGTAGAGGGGCTCTGTGTCAACGTGTTTGGGAATTCCAATAAATGTGTCCTTTGTCTTTGTCTGTGCCACCGCTGCAGCGGATAGTGTGCTGGGGGGGACTTGCTTGGGTGTGCCTTTAGTAATAATAGTGACTGTGGAAAAACCAAACAAAAACTAACTTCGCAATCTCTGCTAGAGAAACCGAAATTTCAATTTTTTTTTCTAAAGATCGTTCACTCCTAACCAGACCTAATAAAGCTAAAAGTAATTTTTTCCGGCGTCGGCGCTGTTTTTCCATCTTTATTGGCTAGGATTAGTCGGAAACTGGGTTGACGAGATCGGGGGTAGACGTGTCGACGAGCGGAGTCGAACTTGCGACACTGCGGTAGACACAGCGCCACTAACATGAATGGGGTCGCGTTAGATGCGGTGTCCATAACCACTTGGCCAACGCGGACCCCCTAATAACTCTTAAATGCGACTGATAAGTAATGCCGCCATTATGACAATGGGATTGGCCGAAAACATTAAGGTGATGTGTAAAACGGTGTTGTAATAAACATGAAAGATTTGTTTACGACACAAATGACACATCTCACGAATACCAGCAGTCAAAGGGCACTTGCCTGGACCATCTTTCCGCGCGCGTTGATCCGCATGCTCGCCGCACTGTCGTACTTCTCCTTCAGTGCGTCGCCCACCTTGCGGAAGTCGGCCAGCTGGAGCCAGCAGGTCTTCAGACTGCACGAGCCCGACACGCCGTGACACTTGCAGGACACGTGTGCCAGATCCGACACCGTCTGGGGACACAGAAAACAACCAAGTTTTATTCTAACCATCGTAGTACTGTTAAATATCTGGGGGCGTATTCCCCTCAAATCAGGAAGAGGTTAATCAACCTATCCCCAAGTCGAGGCTACACGGTATTTATATGTTACTGTAACACCGCTGGGGGCTTGTCCGCCTCAAATCAGGAAGAGGTTAATCAACCTTTTCCCAAGGTGCTATTTACCATATTTTTCGGGCTATAAGCCGCAACTTTCCCTCACTTTGAACTATGCGGCTTATGGGGCGGTGCGGCTTGTTTTGTTTTTTTTCACTGATGCGATAGTATTACATTTTAAAAAAGCCACTAGATGTCACATTTTAAAGGCGCTCGATCTTATCCAAGATGGCCACGAATGGACACGCGCCCGCCTCCAGGTTAGAGCTATGTGGTAGGCGTCTCCTGGGAAACTGCACCGGAAGCGGAAGCTGGATGGCATGGAGAGTTTTACGACAGTTATTTTTTACGAATTCCTCGTGGATCATCATGGAAAACAAACATGGATTTCACATGACGCCGTATTTAAGTTGAATGCCGTCGATCTAGCAGTGAAGAGCAAAGAAACAATAGACCCGCTGGACATCGATGTCACCCGGGGTGAACATTAGGCGTGCACAGAGCCGGGGTGAAGATTACCGCAACAGAGAACAACACTGAACTTGCCGCATAACTGGTATGTTTTTATATAGGATTTTAATTATTTTATTGTTTCTATGATTGTGTTAGTGTTCCGTTGTTTGCCTGTGTTGGCTGCATGAAGGGATCGGGTGTCACGTTGTTCGTTGTTGTATGACTGTGACAATGGCAATAAATATTATATATAATAAATATATCTATCGATCTATCATTTCAGTGACAAGGAGTAAAGCAATCAATAACAGTCCTGTTGCATTTTGACGTTGTTATGACAAGCGATGTTGTTTTCGGGCTCCGTTCTGTTCAGTTCAGTTCAGATAAACTAAATATGAATGTCAGTAAATGGCCGCGGCTTTTAGGCCGGTGCCGCTTATATAACGATTTGTCCACGTTTTGTTGAAAATTACGGTGGTGCAGCTTTTAGAGAGGTGCGCTCATTGGTCCGTAAAATACAGTATACATTACCGTAACACAGCTGGGGGCATGTCTGCTTCAAATCAGGGAGAGCTTAATCAACCTATCCCCAAGTTGGGGCTACACGGCATTTATATGAGCCCAGTTTGCTGGGCACATGCATCATGGTGTAAACTCCACCAGTCTCACTGTGTGGGCTTCCTGAGCGAATAAATTACATGTAAAGTAAACGGTTAGGAGCCAAGCACCGCGAATTGGGCGAATTGAGCGGCGCGAATTGGGCGTCAGGCGCTATGACTTTGCCTATACCGCGCCTGGTCGGAGGCGTTCGGGGGCGGGAATGGGAGGTGGCCGCGTAGCAGCGGGGGTTTGCTCCGGCCGGGGGGCAAGTCACACTTGCTGCTCACTTTGAGCAGCAAGTCACTTTTGCCGCTTGCGCGGTTTTCGCTCTTGCCACTCAACATATGCCGCTATAAAAATAAAATGCTGCGGCGCGTTACAAGCTTCCAAAGCCAATTTTTCCTGCCCAATTCGCGTTTGGTTTGAACACACAGTCATACTGACACCCAGTATCGTCTGTTGTACGCGCACTGTGCTGGTACCGCGACCAAGTGAATTACCCAAGATGCACTGCTCAGATACACAGGTTACAGTACAATCTGCTTTGCCCCAATGTCTCCTCCATTCGTTGCCCCGTTTCAGCTAATAAAGCTGAAAATAGTCTGAATGGGTCCAGGAAATACATTAAAAACTAGATAAAAATTAAAAAAAAAACTACTTTCAATGTTACAAACTCAAAAAGCAGTAAAAGAAAAAAAAGTAGTGTTATTTATTCAGAAAATGAATTAGTCAAGTACACAAAAACAGCCCATAGTACCCATTAGAAAGTATAACTGTAAACCAAATGAAAGACCATAACAATGTCTTAATTTAATTAGAAATTATACTAAATATAATTTTAAAATTTCGCAATGTAAATAAATACTTGTGCAATTCAAAGAAAATTATGTTATGTCACAATTTGAAGTCATGCAAATTCTATTATATTATCTATTATTATCCAAATTCTACTAAATATAAATTGCACAAATTGCATATCAAGCTGTATGTTCAACTAAGCGCCAGAATGGCTAATCAGGCAAAAATGTAGCAT
Organism: Bregmaceros cantori; assembly: GCA_900302395.1. NCBI lineage: Eukaryota > Metazoa > Chordata > Actinopteri > Gadiformes > Bregmacerotidae > Bregmaceros > Bregmaceros cantori. Next base: position 15,990 of record OMKY01252581.1, read on the forward strand.
CGCCTGCGTCCCATTATCTTGAATATGAGCCGATGCAAAGTTCCACGGAACGGTCGCCTATAGCCACGTTTCCATCTGGTTGAAACAAAACAACGGTTTGCATCTGACGGGCTGGAAGGCTACAATCACCATAATAAGACTACCGTAGCCATTACACACACACACACACACACACACATTGCAATTGTGGATAATTTCCCTAAATCTGTGGAATAATTTCCTGGCACTTGACGTTTGTTTCCACGCCTTGGAGAATGAGCGGAGCTAAATACCACCAGTTGCTATACAGCGCACGTTTAAAATGCAGTCAACCTTCAAAAAAAAAGGAAGAAAAAAGGTAAAGAGTGGGGAGCGCGGGGGGGGCGTTAGGAAACAATTTAAAATTGTGTGTCGGGAAAAACGTTTACCACCTGCCAGTGTGCCTCCTTTTTCCGTATCTGTCCTCCATCTTTGCTTACCACCATGAAAACTGGGGATACTATTGATTATGTGTCCTGCCGTGTCTCAAATGCCGTATTTGGGTCACTGGTGAACTATGTTTAAGTGCACTGAATTTCTTTTTCGTACAAAGTGCTTCAGTTTAGCACTTTCTCAAATCAAACCCCTTCGTTTGGCTCTTGATATAAAAGGGGGGCACGCACCATTCCGAAATTACTATTCCGATCATTCACCTGGATGTCGGCAAGCACCCTCGAGGGGGCATCGTTGATTATGAGTCCACTTAGGGGGCACGGCGCATACGTGGCGGGTGCGTTCATATTTTCCGGTGGGGGTGGGGGTTACACGATCGAGGCATTCGAGCCTAGGGTGTGATGATGCAGAGGCCGTTTTCAGTCTCTGACTTGAACTCACTGAAAGCGCGGCGCTGGGACTCAAATTAATTTCAGTACACTGATATTTAACCAACTATTCTGGATAGTGTCTTACTAGACCTGAAATAATTACACTACTTCAGCATGTTTATTCAAATTGTCAAAATATTGTGGGGGCAAAAGAGAGCGCGATGTGTACACCGTATCATTGTGAAATAAAGAAGGAAATTGAAATGGTCTGAGCGTTGCACGTAGGAGTGGAGTGCTTTCATGGTTGACTCTACACGGTCTTCATACCGCAAATGAGCACGGTCGCAAACCAGGCATTTAAATTGGCATAGGTATCCGATCTAACGCCATAATTACTTGAAAAACAACAACCTTGTGAACAAGTCTTGCCTCGATTATCCTTTCAAAACCCATTTCGTGAACTAAAGTTTCTCATTTCAAAATATTTCCAGAGGGGCAAAGAGCAAATACAATTAAAAAAAAAAGCATTTTGCTTTGTTATCGAACATTCAATATTTTCTTTCCCAATTGGTTCGTTCCAAACAGAGACAGAATTATAACGTTTCCAGTTATCAGTTCCACCAATAAATTGACGTTCCTGGATCGGTTAGAACAAAAAAATATATATATTCCACAAACAGTCCCGGACACTTATGGCAGACCGCACTGTGTTTCAACAAAAACTTTGTGGTACGAAATAAAACCGGTATTAACCAGTTACCATTATTTTTAAATAAGTGTTCCAGAACATTAAGAATAATAACGTTTCCGCTTTCGTTTCTGTTTTCCGTTTTTGTTCCTTGAACCGGTTCAAAGTCCTGGGGACAGTCAAACATTATTTCAGCTGTGTGTGTGAGAGGGGTGTGCTTCGTACCCTGCGTCCGGCCTCGTTGTTGTGCAGGTTCATAAGGACACGCGCCCCCTCGGGCGTGCCCTTGATGTTGCCCTTTTCGCGCTCACGGGCGTCCACAAACTCCTTGGAGAAGCGGTAGCCGTAGTTGAGGTTGTCGCCGCAACCACCCCACAGCCAGTCTCGGGGCAGGTCTTTGGGGCGCGCGGCCCGACTGCAGCCGCAGCTCGACAGCTCGCCCTCCCGGCACGCCCGGCTCACCGCATTCACCACACCTGCGGCGCTGATGGCGTACGTGAACGCCATCTCACGGCTCCCTGGAAGAACAGAAAGATTGTCGACAGTGAATTTAGAGAAGCTGTATTAGATTTTTGGAGGAGGTAACCCCGGCAAAATACAATGAGTGATTCCACCTGAAAAGATGGGCAGCGTCGCAAGTTCTCCTTCCCTCGCTGGCATTTCTGCAAGGTTTTCACCCCGGTCTCGCTCATCCCACTTTTGCACTAAACCGGTCAATAAAATGGGAAAAATGGCTTGTAACCTATGTTCCGAAATCCCTATGTTCAGAAGAGTTATGGGGCGTTTAGTCACAGTAGTCGTTTAGTTAGAGTAGGTACGGTTATCCCCTATTCTTACCCTAACGCCCTAAATAAATGAATTTTATTTTAGGACAGACAGTACAGAGCCATTAAACATTTCAACATGAGAAATTAGTAGATGGTTCTACATAACAGGCTTAACACAACTGCTATATTTCACCCGGGTGTCGGTGGATGGGGTTTAAAAGATACATATGTATGTGTATCTCTGGTGAAAACCTAGTTAAGTTAAAACAAGATAAAACTAGAAGCACTCAGAGTGCAAACCTACGGCAAGGCCATGGGGTCACTGATGCCAAAACATCTAGACGTCATTATGTTACTTAAAGGCTACAGAAATGCACTAAAATGTAATCACTTGTCACCAGTGGTACGCGAGCAGGCCGTTGCTGGTACATGGGATCATAGTCAGAAAAATAAATATTTACGCAATCTGTCAAGGTGGGACATGAACCCGGGTCTCCAGCTTGGCAGGCTGTAGGGCTAACCGCCACACTTTCTGAACTGTGTTAGTCCCGTGCAGTAAAGAGGAGGCAAATGCTGCGTGTTGTCATAACAGTTGTCCAGCTAGACACTATTATTTTTATGTTACTTATCGGCTACAGAAATGCACCCAAAATTAATCACTTGTGTAATTTCCAACAACTGTACTAAATTTCATCGAGATCCGTGCAAAACTTTTTCAGTTATACTGCTGACAGAAACAGCAACGCGACCGAAAACATAACCTAACGGCGCAGCTAGCACGGTGCTAGAGGCTAGCTGGGCCGTGATATAAAATGACCCGTAACTTTCCTGAACATGGAGATTTCGGAACATAGAGCGTTCACCAGAAAAAATGTCCTTACATCCCCCAGAAATTACAAAAAAATAAAGGACAAAAATCTGGATTTTATCTTTGGGCATAAATTGTGCCCTAGCCCAAGCGACTAAAGTAATTAACTACAGAAATCAACAACAAAAAAACAACAACTGTGTAGATAGAAGTAGTACATATGTTGAGGGGAGCTCTGGACTTTCATTATCTCTCCATCTGGATGGCTTATTTTTAGGATGCAAGGCGCGTGTGTCGGAATGTTGTCCGAGTTTTTCTTAATCACAGCAGCAGTCATCATCAGGTCAAAGCGATGCAGCGCCCCTGTGACAGAAAACTGGCCGGGCCGTCTTCACAAACAACATCTGACCGCTACTCGGCACACAAACACGACAGCTCAGCGGTAAATCGCTCTGCACGTCTCACTCGCATTTCCTTCAGCCATATCACAATTAAACTCTTTCTAGAAGCTGAGGTACATTTAATATTGAATACTTGGAGCCGTTTCAAAATGACACAGAAGTGGAATTTAATTAATTATCGAGCCCACTCTACACAGGACAGAATCACATGGTTACCATGTGGTCATGAAGGGATAAAGCTGATGCAATATTGACCATTGTGACATCATGTCCCAGCATGTTCCCTGGTCTGTCTATATAAGCAATGTACAAGCAAGTGGTTCCGTCTTCACTTCGTCCCCCGGTCTACACAGACTTCATTACCTCCACAGAATAATAACTAAAAGCACTCAGAGAATTCAAACATGAACCGTAGTGGTACAAAAAAGTACTTTTAGTGTTAGCAGTATGTGTGGCAGTGCGATTGACGTCACTGGCTGGAAAAGCGGTGAAGACGAGGGAGGAGACAAGTCTGTCGGAGCGAACCCACGATTCTCCGCACCATCATGGCATTTGCGTGCTTCTTACTCTTGAGACTGAGCTACTGCAGTGTGCAAAAAAGGATCATAATCAAATTAGTTGCCAGTTGATTGAATAATCGATTACCATTGATTAAATCGATTAATCAGTTAGTTAGCCCTAGTTTTTATCTTTTATTTGTTCACTGCAGCAACTCTGAGTGCACAGTCATGCACACCGTTTAATTATAAGGCTAGTTTGAATTTTTTGGAGTCTTGTACTGGTCAACTCCTTAAGCAGTCTGTGCCAACTTGGATTCCCGAAAGTAATTGAATCTGGGTCCATGTTCCAGTTGTCCTTGTCGGAGAAGATTATACTGAAACACATTCTGTTAGATTTGTAATAGTTGCTGCCTTCCCAATGACACTGGACCGTGAAATTCAGCACTCATTTTTAAATAGTTTAGCATTGCGTGTACAGACTCAAATGGTACAGAAATGTCACAAGAGGTCCTGAGGACTCTCAAAAACAATCCTGCGAGGCACAGTGCCAGGTGGAAGGAAGGGAGGAAGACATAGAAAGTGATGTCCAAGAATGGACAAGTTGCATGCTGAGTGACACCATAAGAGTGGCCAGAGGACAGAGAGAGATGGAGAGAGCTGGTTGTGAAGTCTTCAGTGGTGCCCAATGGTCAGACAGACTCAAAAAAACATGAAAAAAGGAAATTGTCTTAGCTTACTCCAAGCTGTTACCCCTCATCCTCCTTAAGTGGAAGGACCCCACTGCCCAGTCTCTGACATTCTGGAAAAGAGACCTTTTTCTAATGATGGTTCTCACTACGTGGCTCTCTTGCCCCCTTCATTTAATCATCGATTAATCACCCATTTTTACTGACAATTAATTGGTTCATTTTTTTTTTAATATAAAATGGGATTGATTAGCATGCAATATTATTAAAAAGGTTTGCAAAATTAATATTGATTTGATTGAAACTTTGGTGTTGTCTTTATTGCATTAGGGCCATGAAACTGGGAATGACGATTGGCATTGGGAACAAAAAATATTAAACACGTTTGAGCGGAAAATGGGCTAAAAACTGAGATGATTAATCACTGCCGATTAATCGATCATGGAATTGGTTGGCGATTATTCCAATAATCGATTAATTTGATGCAGCTCTAAAGTGGGCCAATCACTGATCTTTGCATATCAACACAACTTCCGCCCTAGTGGTGTGTGGTTGTGAAAGTTTCTTATTATCCTTGACACCGCAATAGAAACACATTTTACCTTAAAAGAAAATAATAAATGAATTGTCCTGTAGGAACTGATGTATAATAAATATAATATGAATAAATATGTTAAGGTTAGGTCAAACCAGGACAGCCAGTCAGATCAGACGTCGTTACACAACGACCGATGGTCCCAGCACAGCGCCCGGTGACCTCAACCTTTTTAGTGGGAAACCCACAAGCTGGGGTGGAATAATCTCATGTGTCTCGTGTGCTTTTAGATAGGTATTCTGTATGTCAATAAATATGTGCAAGCTTGCCGATTGGTCCAATGGACCTCACCCACTCTCTGCCCTGTATAAAAACCCACTTGGGTAGCACTTCATAATACGTGTCCGCATTTGAACATTAGTTACGCATTAGCTAAGGATTAGTTAACCATCATTTCAACCTTAGTTAACCCCTTAGTTAAGCATTACATCTTAATTATTTCGGATTACTTAATGATTTTCAGACCAGCCCTCACGCATTCATGTTGACCTGGCATGACCTGACCCAACACATTCAAGTTAACCTGGCATGACTAGCATTCAGACCTGGCATGACCAGACCCAACACACCGTAAACCAGATTACGGTCTGAAAATCATTAGTTAATGATTAAGTAATGCAAAATAATTAAGATGTAATGCTTAACTAAGGGTTAACTAAGGTTGAAATGATTGTTAACTAATGCTTAGCTAATGCGCAACTAATGTTCAAATGCAGACACGTATTATGAAGTGCTACCCCCACTTGTGTTCACCATTAAAAAAACCTCTCATCCTCCATCTTGCCTGAAGTCTCTCTGTGTCAGCCGAAGCTTGAGCGCTCCCGGGCGGGGGCCAAAGTCCGCCAGCCGGTGAGATCAATAATGCTAATGCATTAGCCTGTGTGTGTCTGAACAGCCAGGGCCACATTGTGTGATTCGCTAACTACCTGTCCATTTTGTATACAGCCAGCTGTTTCCTGAGAAGCAACAGTTTCATTCAGATAAAAAAACCATCAGAACCTATAAATGGCATGTTCTACATGATGAGGCCTAGGGAAGGTGGACGGGGCCAGAGGAAGGCTGTGCGGCCCTCAGGACTGCAGCGCTACACTAATGGTGAAAACAGATAAGTCATGAGAAAGCACATTAACCACTAAATAAAGACGAGTGGAGAGAGGTGCCTGCTGAGAAAGGCTGAACAAACACAATAAAATCATTCCCAAACGCCCGACCGGTCCGTGTTCTGAACGTTCCAGACAGAACCAGTGGCCAACTGAGCCAATTCTGGGCTGTGGAATTCTGCTTTGACACTAGAGCTTCAAGTAGTGATTCAATTATTGCAACAATTAGTTAGCCTGGCGAGCCGCAACCAACGCATCGTACACGCATCGCAAATTGCTAGACGCTTGCATTAGGTCTGGGAAAGTCAGGCTCGCCGTCGGTACGGAATCAATGGACAAATCGGCACGGACGTGGGGCGAGTTTGTACGGGCTAAGCAAAACGTGGGCGGTGTTTGGTTATCAGCCCTCCACGCCGCATGTCCCACCTACTGTGCTGTGACTGGATAACATGATTTGATTGACTTTTTTTAAACGTTTTCCGACCCTGGTTTTACCAGACCCAATGCAAGCGTCTAGTGATGTGCGATGCGTGGACGATGCGTTGGTTCTGGCTCGCCAGGTTTTTTGTTTTTCTTCCTGCTAAATGTTAAGCATTTTGGAAAAAAAATCATTTGAAATATAATTTAGATTTAAGAAATATAGCAGCTATTTACCTAACTACCTTTCAACCTTGATTGCCCAGTTAAGGACAGTAATTGAGATTGGTTACAGAACTCCTTTAACGGAGGTCTGGAAAGAAGAGAAGAAAGAGGAGATCAAGATTTTCAATCAATCTCGATTTCGGCCTAGTTGAAAAAATACCTACAGTTTTTGATTAGTTGTTGTTAGTGTTAATTTGTTTTAACCTTTAAACTTGAAACTTGAAGAATTGACGCAGGCAACTGCCAGTTGATGCGGAAATGAGCAGCGTTAGATGCGGAAGCGGACAGTGCATCAAACGCAGGACGTGGAAAACTTTAAGTGGAACATCAAGCGCTAGGGAGCGCCGCGCGTTGCTTCAATTCAAATTGAGTCACCACTTGAACACGGTGACGTCATTGCTTGGGGACTGCAGACATTTTGGTGGTATCATCGTGGTCAGACGAACAGGGAGAGAGCGATAAATGTCTTGATTGTTGATTTATCCATGGTAATATGCTATGACAGACCCTATATACTTCCGGTGTCTGAATGTCACACCCGGTGTCATTTAGTTCGCTGTGTTTTTGGCAAATTTTTCAACACGAATACACACACCTACGTGGTTATTTAAAATGGATGGGGGTAACTTGCGGGGTGCTATTCAACACCCAAATGTTCTTGTGCGGATCGGTGACCCACAAACGCATGATTTAATAATCAGTGCAACTCGTTCCATTTTCTCATTCCTTTTGTAATAACTAGTAGAATCAGCCAGTCTATTGGTCCAGAAGAACATGTGACCACTCTGTGAGTAACTTTAAATCGGATTTTGACTGTATTTCATCAATACTTATACAAAATTATGAACGGAGCGAGTGGTGTGATGTGTAACTGGTCACACACGACATCTAGTGGTCGGATTTTGAATTGGCGTGCGTTGTGCGTTTTGTGTGCTCGGACCTCGGTCAAGTACCAGAATTGGCATAGGCAACAATAAGGCACCGGAAGTGCGTTTCATCCCGACGGGACAAAATGCCAGCCCCCTGTATTTCACGGGTAAACATGTCTATATAATGGACGTGAAGTGGTAAGGTGTACCACTCAACTAGACCAAAATGTCTGCTGCCACCAAGTCGTGACGTCACCGCGCAAC
>OMKY01252583.1:0-10574 GCA_900302395.1 Bregmaceros cantori
TCTGCGTGTCTGTGCGTGTGTGTGTCTGTGTGCGTGTCTGTGTGTGTTTTATTTAAGATTTCCCTCCGGGGTATCCAGCAAATGCGACAAGCATCTGTCTGTGCGTGTGTGTCTGTGTGTCTGTGTGCGTGTCTGTCTGTGTCTGTCTGTCAGTGTGTCTGTCAGTGTGTCTGTCAGTGTGTCTGTCAGTGTGTCTGTGACGTCTACATGAACTGCGTGAAGGACTTAGTTTACTAATTAAGCTTCGATGGTTCCCTTTAAAGTTATGCCGTGTCTCTCTGACCCTTTGAACTCACTGAGATACCACAGACTGTACCACCAAGCAACTCATGCTACGCTGCTTGTGTGTGTAGTGTGTAGTGTGTGTAGAGTGTGTATAGTGTTTAGTGTGAAATGTGTGTGTGTAGTGCGTAGTGTGTGTAGTGTGAGTAGTGTGTTGTGTGTAGTGTGTAGTGTGTGTGTGTGTGTGTAGTGTGTGTGTGTAGTGCGTAGTGTGTGTGTGTGTGTGTTTGTGTGTGTGTGTGTGTAGTGTGTGTGTAGTGCGGGTAGTGTGTGTGTGTGTGTGTGTGTGTGTGTGTGTGTGTGTGTAGTGTGTGTGTAGTGTGTGTGTTCTGCTGTATGGAAGAAAGCTCCCTGACTCAGCAAGTCACAGAGAGGAAGATGTTACGGAACACAACACATGTTGTGTATTCACACACGCAAAATCAAAACACATGCACTTAGCAATCACATGGGCCATGACATTTACAGACACACACAGACACACACAGAGACACATGATATATACACATACACAGACTCACACACAGAGACACACATACACATATATGATACACAGACAGACACACTGTCACACACACATACACAGACTCACTCAGACACACAGTGATACTCACACTTACAGACACACAGACAGACACGAACAAACACACACACACACACTTCCATACATGTGTGTGTTGTGTTTAAGATTTCCCCCGGGGCATCCAGCAAATGCGACAGGCATCTCAGCAAGAGCCCGAAAGAGATCAAGACTCACTGAATGCAAAGGCCCAGTGTCTCTCAAGAGACGGATTGCCTCAACCTCCGTGTGTGTGTGTGTGCGCGTGTGTATTCCATTGTGGTTCATTGTAACAGCTGATCCCTTTAACTAGACGGATCTGGATCTCACTATTATCCACATCTAGGTAAGTCCACTTCCCAGAGTTTGGAACAAACCTCGCCTGTAATACACAAATGGCCGACGTATTTTACAAATCCTTCCGAGCGTATCCAAATTAATTGGACCGGCAAACTCTAATTGGTTTGGGGGATACGCCTGCATCAGCAGCAGCAGGTTTTCAGTGCATGCTGTTTATTGTATTGCTCTCATGTTACGGAACAAAGCACACAGATTTGAGGCATTAGTGAATAAATATATAATAGCAAAAAAAAGTCATAAACAAGAGATTTAGCAGTGTGTGAGAGACTAATGGTGTCTCGAGAGTCTTCCCGGCAACGTCTGATTCTTAAACTGTCACCACAACTTTTGTGTTTCTGCTTTTCCGGTGCTCAAGACAACCTCGCTGCCGGGCTGGCCTCCGTGGTGCAGCCGGTTAGGCCGCTGATCCAAGCCTTCCCCCATACATAGTTTTGTTGCTGTGGCTTAGATCACAGCACATGTACCGCTGTGTGCCCCTTTTCAACGGCACCAATACTCAATTCCTGTGATAGTGTTGTGATTATAAATTAAGATATTAACAAAAACGTGACAAAATTCAGGACTCGTTAAATCCTGGATTTCAGATTTATCAGAAAACGTCTCGAGTCATCTTCAACATCTTCAGAAAACATCTTGGCACTCCCGGAGCAGTCCGGGAGTTCCACAGGGATCTGTCCTTGGACCCTTTCTATTCACTTTGACCCAATGATGGGCGTTCTTTGTGCTGTGAAAGGCTATGCTGGACGAAGATAGAGGACTCGTCTCCTAAAATAATCCACCAGTGAGCATAAATTATTTCTTGTGTAAATATCCTTGTCGGACTAAAGCCAGTACAATTGTGACTGTGATCATAGAACACGCAGCGCCATGAGTTTGCTTCCTCTCATGGTCATATAGGGTGGATTGACCTAGGGTGGGCCACTGCCTAATGTGGGACACCTAAGCTCCAGTGGTTCTGGTTCCTCCCTAAACTAATGAATGTCAGTGAAACTATGGTGAAAGCGAACTATGGTAATGTGTCTAACATTATGTTCAACTGTTCAACACTACATTTAGCTGTCCAACCTTATGCCACTTAGGAAGCTGCAAAAAAGGGCCCACAATAGGGCAATCCACCCAACTCCATATCCACTCATCCACACTTTCTCACCAATAACGCTGTAAAGAAGAGATAAAATGGCAGAGCAAATTTTTTTAACAACCGGTATCAATCTACAAGTTGTTGCAATTGGAGTCCAGTAATCTAGCCTCTCGCTTACAGTTCCATTTGAAAACGATTGCTTCCAGTACCTGTCAGTGGCGGGTTCACTCGTTCATTGTAAATAGCGCCGGCGTCCCTTTAAACCTCTTGGAGACTGCAGCTTACCGACTATGTCCACACACTCAGAAGGTATTGATCCAGTACAACACCCATGTGGGTCGTTCCGTGACATGCAGAAGATACTAAGGGGACGCTGTAAGCCGAAAGCTCCACTCCCTGGCTTAGTGAGAGCTCTCTGAATCCCTGCATCTACCAGGGGGTTGGAAAGCGCTACTGAGGTGAGGTTGGAAGTGAATGGTCTGCAACTAGAAATTATTTTAATATGATCACATTGACAACCTTTTAACTTGGACTTAGTTTACTTAAATGTTTACGAGTTAGAGGTTACAAATTTCTCCTGCTAAAAGTCAGTGTCTTTTCTCCGTTACATTGACAACCTTAATTTCGCTTTGGTTTAACTAAATCTTTTTTTTTTTTTTAAATTAAATTTCTTCTTTCTTCTCTCTCATCCCCCGTTAAAGAGTTCTGTTAACATCTCTACTGTTCACAATGGATGGCTTAGAACAAGTCTAGCTCGGTAGAGGACATGGACAATCAGGGTTGGAAAGGTAGTTAGGTAAACTGCTAGTGTACTTCCTAAACTAGAACCAAAATACCTTGGTTTTTGCCGCCATATAAAAACCTGTTGAGTTGAGATATGATCGATTAAACAGTAATTCTTTTCTGATGATGAATTGATTCAATTTTCATTTTGCCTTTAAAATTAAAACAATTATTAAATTGAAACTTTATTAATATTGCTAACATTTTGATCTCCATAATGCGCCCCCACTCATGCTGGGATGTCTTCTGCAGCGTCCACAGTGCCACGGGTTCTCCTCCCCTCGTCGCCTTGTCTCCGATGTCTACCCACCGAGCTCGTCAACCCAGTTTCCTGGGTTGAAGACTAATCCTATCCAATAAAGAAAAAAACGGCGCTGACGGTGGCAAAAATAACTTGAATTAACTAAAACTAAATTGAGCAACACAATCGAGAGCTACATAAACCAAAATCATGCGATGTATCACAGACTCACAGATAACGTGAAAATGAAAAAAAAATCTGCAGAGGAACCATTAAACCATTAAAGGTCATAATGGGTCAATATAAACTTTGAATAAATGCCCAGAGAGGAAACACCCTGAGGGTTGAAAACCCTTTTTATTAAATCATGAAGTTCTTTTCAGTTGTGAGGGAAATTGACCCTTCAGGGGTCCGATACAATATACAGTTCAAGTCAGCACTCGTCCATGACGACATCAGTCGAGTAGCTACCAAGGTGACTACTCATCTCAGGCTCAGCGTCCATCGGGGTCGGATCAGGAACGGGTGGAGGCTCCCGGAGGGTCACGCTGCACACAAGGAAGGAACGGGACCAGATAAGCACAGGACGGCAGGCGTAGAACAGATATCCAGAGAACTCATCAAGGTGTAGAGGCTGAGGCGTGACGCGCTCAGTCAGACACACTAACCTGTTCTGAGATTATGGGGCCGCACCTCTCCAGGGTCGGGCGTGGCCTTATAAGGGGGCGGACTGATGAATCCCGATGAGGAGCAGCTGGCGGGGCTGGAGGCTAAGCGGATGATGTTGGTGCAGAGGATCGTGATGTGCGGTCCGCGGACGAGGTGCGCCATTCCTCCGGCCGCTCCTCTTGACTTGTAACAAATAATCAGCAGTTGATCTCACTGCCTTTAAGGGTGAGAGGAGCAGAGGCAGGTCACCCAAACGATGGCGGGATAACTTCCATGAATGATCAGGACTTGACGTACTGACCTGGCCTCATGCTGGTGCACATTCTGCTACAAGCAGAAATCATGAGGAATGTTTTGTTATTAAGGAGTGTTCGTTAACAGGGGAGCCTGCATTCATTGATTGACCGGTGTCTGTGGTTTGTTTTTACGTTTCAAACCGTGACAAATCAAAATCAATGCCCCCGCTTCCGCCCCTCGCCAGACATCCATCACTGTTCTCCAAGGCTACAGTGGTGGTGATCATTCCAGACAGACGGTAGAAGTTTTCAGGTGATAATTTCAGGTCAAGGCCGTCTTTGGGGCTCTGGTGAGGTCACCCTTGAAGAATTGAATATCCGGGTAAACATCGAGGCACAGAAGCTGTTCCACCTTCCCTGAACTTTGGAATGCCCTGCTGGCCCACCTGAGAGTTCAGCAGTCGGTTGACAGTTTAAAAAGTGGACTAAAAACATTCCTTTTTTCCAAAGTGTTTTTCTATGTTCTATGTTCTATTGCTTCTTTTAACACCCAATGTTTTAGCGTCGTGTTACACCATCTTTTTACTTGTCTTGTACCTTGAAATCCTACCGGATGTAAGGCACGGTATGAATAAAATGTATTATTAGAGGCAGTTGATGTTGTACAGCCATACAACTCGTAAGACTATAAAGTACAGTGTATCCAAAAGTGGATTCTTTTCACAAAAACCTACAAATAGCCTGACAGGTGATGAGGGTCAGAAAGGGCCGCTCGTAAACTACATCTGCGTCAAACAAACGTCACTCCTGTTGCCCTACAGGAGTGACTCACGACGCGGCCGAGGAAATCATTCTCCAACCAAATCATTAAGACCGTATCGCTGAGCTCATGAACGAACTGCGACCATCGCGCACCAGCTATACGGTTGACTCACGGCTCGTTCCCATTCATCTTCATTAGATAAGCCTCCATGCATGATACCGCTGCTGGCTGGATACGCTCCGTTCGAATGTGCTGTGTAACAGCACATTCGAACGGACCTGGCGTCCTCTTCTGGCTTATAAACAGAGATGGCAAGTAACAAAGTACAAATACTTAAGTACTGTACTTAAGTAAAATGTTCAAGTATCTGCAGTTTTAGAAGTACTTTTTTCCGTGATTACTTTTTACTTGTACTGAGTACATTTTAGCAAAAATATCTTGTACTTTTTTTTGCGCACTGACAGGGTAGGACAACATGTATAATATTAGTCGGTAAGGGGCGCTGATGGACTGAGTGCGGTCCCAGTTATTAAGTTAATAAGTGATTTTCATTCAGTCCCGAATCCCGAGATATAAGCTAAATTAGACTAGGTTGTTAGTAATTTATTCAAACAATAGCATTGAAAAAATGTAATTTACATACAATTGTATTGCTAGTACTTTGTACTTTATACTTTAAAAATATTTTTGAGTACATTTTAGAGCCTGTACTTTTTACTTTCAAAAATACTTTTTGAGTACATTTCTCAGCCTGTAGTCTTTACTTTACTCAAGCAGATATTTGGATCAGTACTTAGTAGTCTTACTCAAGTTGTTATTTTGCTTATGTATTTTACTCTTACTCGAGTAAGAAATTTGGCTACTTTTGCCATCTCTGCTTCCACCGCACACCCCCTGCAACACTACTGTGGCATATTTATCTATAGACACCCGGCACAAATGTAAAGATGCACTATTCAGTTTCTGACCCCATCACTCCCTCTACATCTTGACTTTGTGGACTCCTGTCTTCATTCTGGTCTTTGCTCACTGCACTGTATTGTATGTTTGTCTGGTCAGTACCAGAGCTATACAAGAGCTATGCCAAAATAACTATTTTCAGGGATCGTTGTATGGCCTGTTCTCGTAAACTAGGGGTTGTTCATGATGAAGCCTGACTGTTTAGTTCTCCTGCCAGGCCGGCCAACCAGCTGCTGGAGCAAAGTGGTGTGGAGTTGACCGCCTGGGACACGGTGGGAGACTGGATGGATGGCATGAGGACGCTGCCTTGCAAGGAGGCCTTTTCTGGGGTCTGCTACAGCACCTGTGATACCATGCCCAAGACCTCCACAGAGTGAGTAAACCACACACACAGACACACACACACAGGATTGTTTAAGGAAAAGACAATTTGCTTCAGGAAAAATGGGATTTAAAAACAAATCAGCAATATTCTGCTGATGTGTTGTTATTGCCACATTTGATTTTAAAGTATGACCTTAAAGCAGCAGTTGAACACATTTTTTAGTGAGGGTCAATTAAAGATGGCAAATCTAGTTCCACAAAGTAAAAGGCCTGCATTTTGGTTCTCAGCTGCACTCGTTAGGACCAGCTGGTGATGTACCTGTTTGCAATGCACATGTAGAACCAAAACATGACTTCTACCTGAAGGAGAGGCTGACTACCAGCAGCACTGCTACTCTCGAAAATAATACATTTGAAATGAAGATAGTACCACCTTCCCCTTCAGTAGCTCTCAGTGTGTGAGGGGAATAAACATATCTTATGTTCAGAATACCATGAAAATATGAATACATATGCATATATAATATGATTTTCTTTTTTTTTAATCGACACACCATTCAGTAAAAAACAAACAAAAAACATCAATGGACAAAACTAGAGCCCTTGAGAGTTTAAAGTCGTTGTGATATTTAAAAAAGGTGGTACATTGTGAGCATGATGATCATTGAGAAAGTCCTTAATCAAAGGGCATTCTACCAACATCTTTGAAAATGTTTGCCTTCAGAAGCCTTGTCGCCCCCTCAACCCTTTTAGTAGGCTTTTCGGGTTGGCAAGCTAAAAACAGTTGTCTATCACCTTACCCAAGATTTATCCAGCTCTTCAGTTGTTCAGAGCAAGGTCGGAACCCTCACACAACCGCACATAGCAGACATAGTTGCAAGATCTCCCCGAAGCAGGGAATGAACCCCACAGAGAGGGACACACTCACATTACCCCCTCCCAGACTCAACACCACAAGGCAATGTTTGGTCTGACCAAGATGTGGAAAGGAAAAAATAAAACGAACAAAAGTTAAAAATGTAATTTACTTACGAGAGAGCATTGATGCAGCTTCTTTCCTTTATTATTTGGGTTCAAACCAGGGCTGCTTATCGGTTCTCTTGTTTCCTCAGTGAAAATGGTCCCACGCTTAAAAACAAATCAGCATTATTTTGAGTTCCCCCCCGTTTGCGGCTCAATGTTTGCTTGTGATTATGAGGTTTCAGTGTTGCAAACAGTCAGCTAGAAACATACGTCAGTGAGCTAAGTGGTCTAACCTTCACCAGTCTGTACATTGCGGTTTGAATGCAGAAAAAAAAACAAGTTATTCCTGGGGAAGACTGTTCTAGAAGAATAATTTACCCCCATATTACTACTGCAATGCACTCAGACAGAAATACACACATATATATGTAGCACATACACACTATTGTTTTGGGGGGAAAATAACCCAATAAAGTCAAAGGATAAAGTTTGAGGGTCTTTCTGAGTGATATGGAATGCTGGGGATGAGTGAGGGAGGGGGGGGCTAGCGTTGAGCAACCTTTTTCGAGTGAGTCCTCAGAGACAGTGGTTGGCCGCGCTGCCGAGGGAAGTCCCAAAGATATGACAGGAGCTACAATGGTCTTTTCGTGCAAAGCATTTAGGCCAGATTGTAGGCACACATGCGTTCTCCCTTCAGCTGCCAGGCCTGTGATTACGGCTTCAACTTGAGTGCTGGAAGGTATAGAGATGAAGGGTGAATGGTTCAACGTTTGAGGAGTTTTAAGTGTCTCAATGCTTGGTTTGCAAATCGAGGAGAAGATTGTCAGGCTACTGCACACGCATTACCGCTCGCATTGAATGTGCCTGTCCGTACGCAACGTTGTTGCTCGTAGCTGGCTTACACACCTAAGTCCGGATTGAGCGCTGCTGCTCAGTATACCCACTCGCTGGCAAATTTACTGACATTGACAAATAGGAAACATGGCTTCAGCAGAAGATATATATTTTTATGCTTTTACCCAATAGACACAAAATGTATGTGCAGCTGGCCTGTCTGAACAGCTGGCCTGTCTAAATTAAATATAATCACAACCTGTGATCTGTGATTTTAGTAATGTGGGAAATCTTGGTGTATTGCTCCCTTTCGTCTGAAGTATTGTGGATTGCTCAGCTTCCTCACAATGTTTCTAAAGTGGACAAAATCTCCCTCGCGACCAAATAAAAGGGTTAGGGTGTAAATGTGCCCAAAGCCAGTAGACTGTGAATTGCCATAACACACTGCTTCGGGAAGCATCAGACAAGAGTGGCAGTTAATAGAGAATGGGCAGGCTTGTTATAAACCAGAGCAGACACACATAGAGAACAGAATGCAACCTCGGCAGAAAAGTTCCTATTCAAGTGGCCGTTTGTACTTCCAACTTTATCTCTAAGGCAACAATGTTAAACCATCTATAGATACACACACACCTACCATATTCTCTCTGTCTCTAGCTCTATCTTTTTCTAGGTTTCTCTGTGGATACTCACTCGACATGCAATTTCAACTTGAAAATGGTGTTCATCCCCAGTACACAGCAAAATTATAAGTGTTGTTATGAGTTGGTTTTCCTAGTGTTAATTATTCCAGAGTTGATTGGACTCACCGGGTGTTGATTGTGGTATTACTTTAACACTGGAAGTGCTCAAACTGTTCTATGGAAGGTGTTGTTTTAAGTTGAGTTAACTAATGCCAAGTTTCTTCCGTTTGGAAGAAGTATTAACACTAACCAGTGAGGGGAAGTAGACTAGAATAGCGTTAAATGTAATACTGAGTGTTAATAGTTTAACTCTATTGCAGTGTTAATTCTTTAACACTTTAACACACGTGTCAATTATATAAACTCTGGAAAGTGTTAAATTTAACTCTTTACTGTGCAAGAGCCATTGTATGATGCATTTGACAAATTCCCTACGTATTTTGGTGCAAAGGTTAGGCATGGCACAAACATTTGCGTGTGTTCATTGCGTCTCCTGACGTCCTTTTTCGTGGGAATTTATCATTTGTTTTGTTGTATCTGTCCAAGCGACGGTCAAGCAGGTACACACCGCCGAGTATGCCAGCTTGGGGCTCCGGACACACAGCATACCCTCTGCTGCAGCGATCTGTCCAGGTTTTGCTGTCTCTGCAAAACCATGTTAAGCTGTGGTTTACACATGTCATGGCATCCCTGTTGCCCTTGCACACAAAGACATGCAAACAAATGCGCGCACAAACACAGACAAACAAACACACACAGACATGTACAATAATGCAACTATCTCTCTCTCTCTCTCTCTCTCTCTCTCTCTCTCTGTCTCTCTTGCTCTCTCTCTCTATGCTAATGAAATTATATGATAGCCTAGTCAAGTAGTCAATCAAATAAAACCATACAATTGGAAAGAACAGAATGTTCCCAGGAGCTTTTAATTCATTCTGCTTTTCACACAAATGCCTTGCTCATACAATTTCCCAAATAGGATAATAGTTGAACTGCGTCACACTGACAGGTCAGACAAATATAGTTGCTTCGGCCATTTGCATTTGCATTTGGATGAGTACATTGTAGGTTGCAGTCATTTCATGGGCAAGAAGTGACTTGCAGTGATCATATAGCAGTTCTGCTGCACTTCAAACAAACCAAGGTCTCATTGTTTCATATTAAAGTATTTTTTTTGGGTGCAGGTGCTGTTTTTCATTCTTTTATTGAGAGACAGCGGCAGGATTAAATCGGAAGCCGGGATGAAGAGTCGGGGGGATTGTGTGAACCCAGAGCACTGCTCGACCTGGGATCTGGGGGGACGCACTCTCTACCCGCTCGGCCACCGCGCACCCCCCTCATATTATTTCTCAAAGATACATTTTAATGTAAAGTATTTTAAAACTTTATCATCATTACTGAAACATTAGCAGAAAAATAACTCTTAATATATCTTCATTCTTGTCTTAACTAAGAATCTTCGACTTGAACAGCATTCAAGAACACATTTAATCTTAATAACAGTTCCACAATGAGGCCTATTATTTTCAAGTCCCAAAAGAAGCAGGGCCACCGCCTCCATCTGGCAACAGCCAGAAGCTAGATCCCTGGTAAGCAGGTGTGCGCTGACCATGAAAAGGTTGTCAGGGTCGGAGGAGTATGTACCACACGGCTGGCCAGCTGGTCTGGCTTGGGCTGTGTGGGAGGATGTGGCTGGGCCGCTAAAAATCTCTAGCGGTAATCAACGGGATGTGATGTGGCTATCAACCATCGACCGACGTGAGTGGCTACAGATAGACAGAAGCACAATCACTGGGGAGAGTTGCGGGTTGGTGTGCGTGCCCCCCCCCCCCCCCC
>OMKY01252584.1:0-12080 GCA_900302395.1 Bregmaceros cantori
ACCGAGACAACGGCATGAAACTTTGATGAAGGGAACCGACCACACGCCACTGCCTTCACTGCCTGCCGCCACGGCCGCCGACGCCGCGCTGGCGCCCACTGGCCCACGACACTGTTTCGGGCCGATGATCACATGTGTGCGTGCGTGCGGGGAGCAGGGGGGAGTGGGTTTGGGGTGGGGCGTTATGACATAATGAATCCCAAATGAACGCTAATGAACCCCCAATTAACATTAACTAGCATCGTATTCATAACACGCAATTTGTTTTCAATTAAACTGCGTTGACATTCGTTTAACATCAGGGCCGTGGGAACAGATTTCATTCAGGGGTTGCTGCTGAATATTCTTAGAGAGGGAGAGCTGTCGTTGTGGAGTGGTTATGGACGCCGCACCTAATGTGCCCCCGTTCATGTCAATGGTGCCGTGTCTACCGCAGCGGCAGCATCCGCAGTCCGGCAAGTTCTCCTCCCCTCGTCGGCTTGTCTGCGAGGTCTACCCCCGATCTATTCAATCCAGTTTCCGACCTATATTTTTATATTTTATATTTTATATTTTATATTTTCTGACCTATTTTATATTTCTATAAAGATGAAAAACGGTGCTGACGCCAGAAAAAATAATTTAATAAGTAAGTGAGCTCTGATGCAACTTCTATGTGAAGTTACTTTTTGGGCACCATTTTTCCATTGTATTGCCAGGGTTAGTGGGAAGCGGGATGAAAAGAGCGGGGAAGCAGCAGACCTGCAGCATACTTGTTGTCGGTGAGGGGAAGCGATGTCGCGACAGCTGTGAGACTAAGCCACAGGCACAAGACTGTATGGCGCTGTATCTCATCTATCCTGTAGGCCGGATGACCGTTCTCTCCATCTCTAACTCTCTCTCTCTCGGGGGGCCACTCACATGGTGTCACTCAGCCTTCAACCCATCGTCCACGCATTTCTTGAACGTGTGGTTGGGTCTGGACCAACCAGAGCCGCGCTGAGGCGGAATCTCTGCGAGACGAGATGCGTCCTACTGTGCCACTTGTCACGCCTACTGTGCTGTGATTGGATAAATTAGATTTTAAAAATAATGCTCCTCCCCCACCACATGCCACACCCCCATCGAGTCCAGACCCAAATGCACATTTGAGCGATGCATTGTTTGATTGCATGATTTGTGTGGTTTGGCTTGCCAGGCTACAACTTGGCTGTTAAGCCACAGGCACAAGAGTGTATACAGTGGTCTAGCTGACAGCGCCACAGAGCCAGCCCGTCTATGTGATTGTTGAATATAAAACTTGAAGTTATGAATTAGCCACTGCAGGGGCTAATATTTACTCCACAAGTTACCGGACACACGGCAACCGGACAATACTTATCTGTTAAAGACACAATTAGTCATACTGTTACGATTCGAACAGAGAGAGATAATAAAGAATTAAGGACTCAGTCAGGACCACTGTGAAAGGTTGGATGACTTAGTGGCGACCCTCGCCGTCATCCGTATACTGTAACACAATCAAACACTAAACATTTGTAGCACACAAAGTGTAAATGAAAGTAACTATAATTGCACGCAGGCAATATGAGTCTCTATACACGGTAAGTCATTGTCCGTGACGAGCTCGATACAAAGGGCAAACATTAGTCTCTAACCAACGATCAGACCAGGAGTCATTGTTCGTGGCGAGCTTGTAGTATAAGAAGTAGAATACTCATCTCCGGGGTCTGGTTCGGGACCGGTGAGCCGAGTCCAGAGGCGGAAGCGGAGTTGAGGAATTCTGTAGCAGTGAAGAGGAAGCTCCGGTTTACCAAGGCGACTGCTATGCACGGAGGAGTCTGCTCTATAGCTATACAATATCATAAATTGCTCCCTCGGTTCTCACCGAGAGAGAATCAGGACGTCGCGTTGACTCAGTGCCCGAAGCTTATGAAGGGGAGAGCAGCCTATCATGGAGCCGCTCCGGAGTTGAGTGCGACGTGCCGCAGCTGTGTTCGTGCGATCCACGAACGAACCCGGCGCCTGGGTGCCGCTCGTGGACAAGCGGCTCATGACACATACACCCAGTTCATTGTCTTGTATATTCACACGGTTTAGTTGTATTTAAGTACAGTGGGTACAGTGTAAGAATGGGCATAATCATACTACAGACCACCCAGTAACCCTAGTCCACATGGCCTTGCTCACTATTTCAGAACCAGAATGTCTTTTATGTCCAGGTCATGGATAAACCGAAAACCGAAAAAGAGCAGAATTTTACAGAATTTTACAAGGAGCGGAAACGGAAATGGAGATTTCTTCAACTGTTCCGGAACAGAAACGGAACATTATGAAATCCACAAAACCGCTTAAAAAAGTTTTTTTTCCGTTCTCTATTTTAGCATATCCTATATCTGTGAGCATATTTCCGTCCACTTTCACTGTTAGTCGTCAAGCCCCATGCATCTGGGGCTCCATCTTGTGGACAGACGAGGAAGTGAATGTAATGGTGTTAATACAGTTGTTTCGGAGTTTGAAAGTCCACCAAATATATTTTGTATAAAAACTATATCTAAACTTAGCATTGCACAATATAAGGAACTTTAAGAACAAATGAAATATTTGTGTTCCAAACCGGTTCAGGACCAGTATTTTATTGGTGGAACAGTTCAGAGAACAATAACGTTAAATATAGACCTGCCTGAACCATTCGGAACGGAACGTTTTAAAAATAATTTCGTTTTCAAGCCCTGGAGGAAACCCACGCAGACGCGGGGAGAACATGTAGACTCCACACAGAAAGGACACAGGAAGTTCTTGCTGTGAACTAGCAGTGCTAACCACTATACCACCTACGCATATTGTAATAGTTTTGTTCAGGCCAAATTCCCATTGATGTTTTCATCCGAATGAATGGTTGCTATGGTAACCAATAAAATTCACCTATGTGATACGTGCACAGAGCCAGGTGGAAGGAGGAGAGGAAGACAGAGAAAGCGATGGGAAGATAACATCCAAGAACGGACAAGTTGCAGGCTGAGTGACACCATGCGAGTGGCCGAGGACAGAGAGAGATGGAGAGAGCTGGTTGCAAAGTCTTCAGTGGCGCCCCCAACGGTCAGCCAGACTACAGGAGTGATGATGATGATGAATAAATACACTAAAGAACAATGATAACAACGAAACAAACACAACATCTTCTCTAAAAAAACAAGGTTATTTCAGTTATAGATTCCATTTCAGTAGAGCGTCAATAATCACAATTCAGTATCACTTGAGTGAGTGTGTTGTTCAGTTTTATTGTAAAAACAATGCAAAACAAATATGACAGAAATTCTCCAATTCCATTAGGATGAAGTAAAACAGTGGAACGTTTAAATAACGGTGAACACAAAAAAAAAAACAAGGAAATGTATCAGATATACAACGCATGTCAGATAACTGTAAACCACTGATGCCAACACAAATGGAATTCAGATTTTGTGTGTTGGAAAACGTTTTTTTTAATTATTCCTCATCAGATTGATTTCACCATGGACACTTTTAATCACTCAGCACAAAGAACATTTAATAGACAGACGGGCTGGGAGTGTGTGTGTGTGTGTGAGTGTGTGAGAGAGAGAGAGAGAGAGAGAGAAAGTGACAGAGAGACAGACAGACAGATAGCGTAGCGTTGAGAGAGCTGGAGGTATGATTAAACCATGAGGAATGCACCTTTGAATAAATAATAGATGAACGCTAATAATATAATAAATAAGAATACAATAAATAATACAACATCTACATATGTGCTTTTAAAGGACCTTTGCAGAGACTGGTGTTGGATATGAGAAAACATGGGAAGTGAGGTCGTCTGAGTACTGATGCCAAGGAGTATACATCTGGAAAGAGTCGACATGTATCAGAAAGTCCCTAGGGTCGGTGCCGTGGTGAACACAGCTCTAAATACATAGAGATGGACTTCATTTCAACTTAAAATGCTGTGGGGAACTCTTTAGTTACTGTCCTTTATACCAAATCATGCATTTTTATGTAGAAAAAATAGCTAATAAATTAATGTAATCAATTTTAGCAGTAAACTGGGTGGTCGCAGTATCAGTGTAATGGGTATAAAATTACACCAGGGGGTGCTGCAGGATAAACTTCACACACACAACACATGATAGGTTAAGATCAGATCATGTAGGAAAGTGAGATTTCCCAGAATGCAACAGGAGCAACAGGGGCTGGGATAGGAGTTAAGAGTACCATGACAACCCAGACATTGCACAACAAGGAACTTTATAAGCAGTCATTGCCTACGGTAATTGGCTGTGCAGCCTATCACTGTCGGTACAATCACTGAATGATACATGACTGTTGCACATCCGTTGCATCGGTAGCTGTAGCCCAACATGCAAGGCTGTTAGTAAAATTAATTAGTTATTAGATATATTAACATTGTTTTTCCATCACAAATCGGTGAAATGAGGTAGTTCTGGTCGCCTAGTCATTTTTAAAAATGAATTGCCGAACATTTGGCCATTTCAAAAATGTTCGGTCATGTAACTCATAACTGAATGGGGCGACAGGAGATATGGCGCCGTGTTCACCCCAGTGGCGCAAATGCGACACCTAAAGGCTGACCCCATATTACAAGCAGATGTCCACTCTTTACATAATACTTTTTGTTGATACTGCACAGTAATAAATGCCAACTGATTTACATCAGTGGCTGTTTTATTCACTGATCCTTAAACGCTTAACGTAACATCCATTTAATGATCATGTTCCAATTCCAAATGTTGAATTGAAAATGTTCTTTCAAATGATTCGCAAATGACACATTATTTTCATGCAAAAATTGTATTTCGATCTTTCCTAGAGGAGATCTTTAATTGACCAGTGCACATTGAATCGGCTTCTTCATATGTCTGCCTATAGCTATAGCTATCCTAACCTGGTTGACCCAGGTTCGTAAAGAACTAGGCGTATTTGGCACAACTCAATAATCAACTGTTTACCACCTTTAATGTAGACTATAGTAATATATAGTATATTAATGGTGTGCTTCCACTAAAAAGTTGATGCTTGTAACGGCATCAGAAGTCCCACAAATGCCATATAAGCGGATGGGGAGAGACCAAACGACTCCTCTCCCACACTTTTAGGTATTGATTGAAACAGGCGTCGGCCCGTGCAGTTTCCCTTGTGTGTTAAACAGCCCCGACGGACGCAGAATCTGGACTGGGATTTGTCTCAGTTTCTTGATCTCTCTCTGGCTCTATCCGGGAAGCTTGTCACTTTTGCTGGGTACACCGGGGGGAATCTTACAATGTTTGGGTATTGATTGAAACAGGCGTCGGCCCGTGCTGTTACCCTCGTGTATTAAACAGCCCCGACGGATGCAGAATCTGGACTGGGATTTGTCTCAGTTTCATGATCTCTCTCTGGCTCTATCCGGGAAGCTTGTCACTTTTGCTGGGTACACCGGGGGGGGAATCTTACAATGAATCAATAATCGGCGTCCAACGTCAATTGTCAGGTAAAAATAGTTTTTCAGGAAACCAAATGAACATAGTGTATGAATTGGTTTCGTTTTTATTATTCATAGTACCTTGTCATTAGAAGAGTCTTTAAAGAAAGTAATACAACTTGGCATGTTATGTAACATTAACAAAAAACAGACAGTAGTATGAATAGAAAACAGTATTTAAGACATAAAGACATGCAGAGGAGTCGTTGATTCATGAATGAAGTGTCAATCATTTAAAGCTTGATTGGGTTGGAGTGACCCGAGCCGTGGTTCAACACAGTCTAATGAGGTAAGTGCATTGTTATAGGTATCATCACTACAGTTAGAAATATCTAAATGATGCTAAGGGCGTAGTCAAACCACAACGTGAATTTAGCGCGGGTTAGCTGCTAGGGCTAACCAGGGGCTGATTTGTCACGGTTGTGTTCAGACTGCCGAAATTTCTGGCATGAATTACGTTTTTTCCATTTTCCTGGACACGATTAGTCGGAATGGGGGTTGAAGAGATCGGGGGTAGAGAAAAGCCGGTGAAGGAAACTTGCGGCACTACGATCGCTGTGACAGCGGTATTACAATGAATGGGGGCTGTGACTTTAATCGCATCGCCAACATTGTCCACCCGATACACATTTCTAAACAAAAAAGTCTTGCGTGTGTTTGAGTCGTGCGTGTGCTCAGCTCCACAGAGAAAGCGTCGAGAAGGAAACCGTAGTGGACTGTCACTACCACTACTAGGCGCTATAGGCCTAGCTATGACTAGGGGCCGAAGAGGGGGAGAGCACGTGTTCTCTCCCCCAAACTACGGAACGGGGCGGATGTGTTACTGTGTGTTTGCTGAGTTAGGGCCTTGTGTTACTAAAGCCTCAATAAACACCAGAGATGGGCACTAACGCATTACATTTACTCTGTTACATTTTTTTGTGTACTTTTTTACTTTTGGAGTACATTTTTCACAAGTTACTCTCTACTTGTACTTGAGTAAATTTGAGGTGAAAAAAACAACAACTTTTTACTGAAATGTCAGTAAAAAGTACTCGTTACATTAACTTGGCCTTTAGCGACACCCGTTGGGAACTGTCGGCACATATGTTGGCGTCATATCTCTCACTCGATCTATCTCTCTCTCTGTCTCTTTCTCTCTCGCTCTCTCTCTTGGTTTCTCTTCTCTCTCTAATATCAGGAGGATATGAAAAGCCGGTACTTTTTACTGAAAGTTACTCAGTACTTTTGCAACTTAAGTAACTTTTTTGTGGAGTACTTTTTTTACTTCTACTTGAGTAATTATTTGGATGACTACTTTTTACTTTTACTTGAGTAATATTTTGCTGAGGTAACAATACTTTTACTTAAGTCATTTTTATGGCTACTCTGCCCATATCTGATGAACACCCTGGATTGCATCGGCTGGTCTTCGTCTCATCACGGGTGTACTACCATTTACTACAATACTTTTTAATAAGCCATAGGCGCTGCATCCAGATGTAACATATGGTCGTGTTCTATGGTGAAGACAGAAAAAGGAAAAATAACCCGCAGTGTGATGGTGGCCGAACTCGGTGAGTTCCAGACTTTTTGGAATGAATGGCACGCTACGACAGATGCAGGGCTCCGAACCGGTTCAAGGAACGAAAACGAAAACGAAACAGAATTTTGCTGAATTTTACGAGGAGCGCAAACGATAACGGAAAAAGATTCCTTCAACTGTTCCGGAACAGAAACAGAACATTACGAGAGCCACAAAACCGGTTAAAAACGTTTTTATTTGTTCTCTATATATTCTAGCATACCCTATATCTAGGAGACTATTTCCGTCCACTTTCACTGTCAGTTGTCAAGCCCCATGCATCTGGGGCTCCATCTTGTGGACAGACGAGGAAGCGAATGTAATGATGTTAATACAGTTCCTTCAGAGTTTGAAAATCCACCAAATATATTCTGTATAAACTATATCTAAACTTAACATTGCACAATATAAGGAACTTTAAGAATGAACGAAATGTTTGTGTTCCGAACCGGTCCAGGACCAATATTTTGGTTGTGGAACGGTTCCGAGAACGGAAACGTTAAATATAGACCTGCCTGAACCGTTCGGAACGGAACGTTTAAAAAAGTAATTTCGTTTTCAAGCCCTGCACAGATGAGACCTTTTTCTGTTCGATACGGGTTCTAGCGCGCTTCCAGTCTCCAGAACTCGATATCCCCCGGGCTGAGTTCTCGACCCGTCTGCGTCCATCTATTCAAAGAGGGCTCGGCCCGCATTGTTTAGCTCGCATAAACGGACCCGGGATAAACACAGTGGTTTGAATACGCCCTAATTCACCCTGTCACATGGCTGATGAAATGATCCATCGACAAAATCATGATCAAAAAAAGCATGACGTAGTGGCTGCAGTAATCAAGTCTTAATTAATTAATTAATTAATTATTAATATCGACATTCATCATTTTGCCCTTAGTAACTAGATGAGAGACCTTTAATAATGTTTTGGTGAGAATTGGTGAGACATGATGTCATAGTGAATATGTAGGGTGACCAGATGTCCCACTATTCGTGGGCCGTTTCCATTTCACCCACAAATTGTGATTGAATGTAAAATATTTGAGGATGAATAAATTGGCCCTTTCATAACCAAGAGCTTTCATTTCAATAAATACGTGCTGATATTTGAAAGGCAATCAAATATTGTGTACTTGATGTAAACAGTTTTCTAAAATAATTCAACATCTTTGGTAGTAAGTATTTATAAGACTGTAAAAGACCGGGAAGAGTGGATAATGCATTACTCTCAGGTCAAATCGAGTTGGTTAATGTGATAATACAGTGACATCAGTTACAGTAATCTGATTACAAAAATGTGTAACTGTAGTCCCTTACTCCGTTACAATTGCATTTTAAAAGACTAGATTACAGCTACATTTGCCTGGAATAGTTCCAAAATCGTTCTGAGGCGGTGGTGAAGTGAAGGATCCTGGGATGACCAAACATTATTATTCACAACTAGTTTGCGTGTGTGAAAATCTGCCGGGGCAGTAACTCAGCACCGGAACGGACAAGAAATCGGCCAAAACAGACGGAAACAGAGCCATTAAGAACTCGTTTTTAACATGGAAGTAAAGCGGGAGCCCCATCCACTCCCATGTTAAAACGAGCATCGCCCAGAGACCAAGTGTTTTACAAAAGAGCTGAATGGGATCCATATCTATATAGAGGCTGGATCTGGGTCGGTTTTGATCCGTTTTGGTGTTTATGTTCTGCTGTCTGCCGGTTCCCGGACCTGACGTGATGATCTTTGGCAATCAGACTTTGGTAACGGAACGACCTCCTGCGCTGCTCGCTCTGGAACAACAACGTGGACTTGCAAAACCTTTGTCGTGTGTTCACACCAAATATCCCAAGATGCATCCTGGTGCAGGAAAACTGGTTGCAAAGGCAACACAGGCACCTCGATACCACAGATTCCTGCTGTTATTTGAGGATAAACACTTCCATAATTCAAACAGTCAATAACTCAAGAGAAGAACATGCTAAAATCTGATAATGGTTTATAATGTAAGATGGGATCTTTTATGTGATATAGTATATATAAAGTATATATTTTAGCCTTTAAGTACAACTTGGGTCCAAGACACACATCAAGATTTTGTAAAGTTTATACAGATCATTCAATGTGTGAAGTCGGCTTTCTGTAGGAATTCTGAGGTCACCTTGTACTGTACAGACCAAACAACAAGTCTCGAGCTTGAATTGTTGTTGTTGTGCCTCCAAAATCCTATCAGTTCACGAACCTTCCCTAGAGCATTAACACACTGAATCTGGGACAAATCCATACATCCGTTCAAAAGTTATCGAGTTATCAGGAAGGATCTGTTGCAAATCAGGAGATTAAATTTAACTAAGAATGTACTCTTTAAAGAATAGACAAAACTTTTCTGAAATACAATTATTATAACGATAAATGCAATAGTATGAAGCAGAGATGTGACCAAGTCCCTCTTTCAAGTCTCAAGTCTCAAGTCCTTCTTGGGCAAGTCAAGTCAAGTCCCAAGTCAACTCCAAATCAAGTCATCATTAACATGCTGTCATTTTTGCTCCAGAATCTGATTTTAATAAAGTAGGAAAAAATCAAACGATGCTATTATAAAAGCAAAACTATTGCTTGCTTTTGACTTTATTCAAATCAGATCCTGGAGCTAAAATGGCAGCATGTTAATGATGACTTGACTTGGAGTTGACTTGGGACTTGACTTGCCCAAGAAGGACTTGAGACTTGAGAGAGGGACTTGGTCACATCTCTGGTATGAAGTTAGCTTAGCCAAGCCTACATATGTACTATGTAAGGTATAAGCAAAATAAAACTGAAATTGCGATTTCGACTGAAATTTGATTAATTGCGCAGCCATCAAAGTGAAGTTTAGGATGTCCTTTTGTGATTTCCAGAATGTTTTTCTTCCTGAGTTACAGACTGTTTAAACAAGCAACCACTTGATATGAGATGTGAGCCTGCGGTGTAAGTGGCAGGCGAGTTATATTTGTCAAAAAAACCTCAGTGTGTAAGATTGTGGGCATCTTGCAAACCCACTGCCCTTCTCAGAACAATATTCACAAATGTTTGTGTAAAATACAATGGGGGCGTGTCCACCTCAAATCAGGAAGAGATTGAATCAACTGATTATTAAATCATGCGTTTGTGGGTCACAGATCCACACGATAACATTTGGGTGAGGAATAGCACACCGCAAGTTAACACCATTCGTTTTAAATAACCCTGTAGGTGAGAGCTCCCACCGAATACACATGTTGAAAAAATAGCCAAATACACGGCAAGTAAATGACAGCGGAAGTGACGTTCAGAGACCGGAAGTACCCTCCCCAAACTCGTCGATTGTATGCACACTGGAACCACAACCAAGTGAATTACCCATGATGCACTGTGCACACAGGTTGCGTTTGCATCGTCTTTGGTGTGAATACATTACTACAAAATTGTCGCCCTTTTTCACTGGAGGTCGTTAGAATCATGTTGAGCACCGTACCTCTGTAACCTTTTCTTTATGGTGGTTGATGAGGATATCACACATTCAAAACAAGCATTTAAAAAAAAAAACGTTGCAAGTGCTGAAAAGCGCATTGATTATGAACAGGGCTTTGAACCGGTTCAAGGAACGAAAACGAAAGCCAGGAACTTTTTTGTATTTTCCAGGGAACGGAAACGAAACCGGAAACATTATTATTTTTTATGTTCCGGAACAGGAACAGTTATTTAAAAATAATGTTAACCGGCTAATACCGGTTTTATTTTGTTCCTCAAAGGAGGGATAACTTCCGAAATAAAACAAGAGTATTTATAAAATCTACGATGCAGCAGTGAAGTATGAAGTGAGCGTCACAGGACTTTCTGCAGCGTGTCGTTGTGGGTTCACACCCACACGCAACGAGACGTCGGCTGTAGAGCGGTACTAGCGGGTATCTGTAGCGAGTCGTTGTGGGTTCGCCCCAACGTATATTACATACATTAAACAGCTGTCAGGAACGAAATTAACCGTTCCGGGAACAATATTTTTTTGTTCTAACCGGTTCGGGAACGTTAATTTGTTGGTGCAACTCATAACCGGAAACGTTATAATTCTGTTTCTGTTCGGAACGAACCGATTGCGAAAAAATATTGGTTCAAAGCCCTGATTATGAATGACCTGCATTTTCCATTATTTTACAGATAATCTAAATGGGATACTTAGTGGGTGTCTAGGTCCTTAGTGAGAGTACGACTAGCAACAAAAATTGAAATCAAGCCAACGATCCAAGCAGGCCAGGGGGCCCAAGGTTGGGCCGGCCCGTGAGACAACACCTGTGTAACGTGGTACTCCCACCTGATCACTTGCGACGGGATGGTTCATTGGGTCTGGATCGACCTAAAAATTGCAATCAGAAACCTAATTCCACCCCAAATTAAAAGGAGTTGGAGGATTACATTCCATGACTTTCAGAACAGTTTGAAAAATGATCCTATGTTTACGTGAAAAAAATGGAGCTCTATAAACTCTTGTGATCTCTTATGAAAGGGATTCTGCTGCTTGCACATTTACAAGTCACAACATTGGCCTCGGAACGACTGTGAAGGAAATCTGTGTGTAATCAGATTACTGTAATATGATTACATGTAATCTGTTACTACCCAACACTGTATACCAGAGATGTGACCAAGTCCCTCTTTCAAGTCTGAAGTCCTTCTTGGGCAAGTCAAGTGAAGTCCCAAGTCAACTCCAAGTCAAGTCATCATTAACATGCTGTCATTTTAGCTCCAGAATCTGATTTTAATAAAGTCAAAAGCAAGCAATAGTTTTGCTTTTATAATAGCATTGTTTGATTTCTTGCTACTTTATTAAAATCAGATTGTGGAGCTAAAATGACAGCATGTTAATGATGACTTGACTTGGAGTTGACTTGGGACTTGACTTGCCCAAGAAGGACTTGAGACTTGAGACTTGAAAGAGGGACTTGGTCTCTGCTGTATACTATATACAGTGTCGAAAGGTCTCCCAGTCTTTCTGCCATAGATATGTCTCTACACCCGGTCGGGGGTGAAACATGTGAGAACGTAGAGTA
>OMKY01252595.1:8312-20563 GCA_900302395.1 Bregmaceros cantori
GGGATGGTCGGCAGGCCGGATGCTCGCTCTCCAGCCCAGCGCTGAAACAACAAGGTGGCACAGGAATCCATTAAGGCAAGACAAATTAGGTGGGCATGTTATCCGCACTATGCTGTCCAAAAACCATAATACATTATTTTTTCACACACACATACAGTAAGGTTTGCCGTATAATAATGACACGATCATAAATAAATATTATATTATGTAACGAGAGATAGATAGATCTAATTTTCTATTCAAGTGAGGTGTGTTTATTGAAACATTCCCCGAAATGCACCATCTGGTTCCAATGAAAAGTGATTTACAGCACAAATACCTCTCGGTGCAGACGCAAGCTGAAGTGTTTGAGTCAGTGTGGGTGACGCCGTGGGCGAGGTGCAAACATCTGACGCTCATCTCGGGCTCTTAGTCAGATTGTGATTAATCTGACCAAGAGACGAACACAGACACACACACGCACGCACGCACGCCTCCTTTCACCTCCGTTTATTTTGCTCTCAGCATTTATTCCTTTTAGCAGTTATCTGATTTATATTTATATGTCTGGGGTGGGGTCACAGTTGCCATGGATAATAGTGGGCCTCAGGGCTTGAAAACTAAATTATTTTTAAAGCGTTCAGTTCCGAACGGTTCAGGCAGGCCTAACTTTAACGTGTTCAAATATTTAGAGAACAAAAAAAAAAACGTTTTTAACCGGTTTTGTGCATTTCATAATAAATAAAGTTTTTGTTCCGGAACATTTGAATACATTTTTTCGTTTCCGCTCCTCGTAAAATTCCATAAATTTCCGTTTGTTTACGGTTTTCTTTCCTTGAACCGGTTCAGAGCCCTGGTGGGCCTGGCCAAATGTACCATGGAAACTCCACAGCAAGATATTTAGCATTTGGGGTGACATACTTCAACATTAAAAAAGCTTCAATAACGTCTGTCTGTGGCTATGTGAGAGTATCGCACAAAGTATGCCGCTCGGAAAACACTAGTGGCCAAGTTTAGCCTTAGCTCCTTGTTGCTATTAATAAGTCTCAGTGGAACATGATAACCGCATGCTTTGGCAACGACATACGCCTTCTCTGACGCAAGCCGGAATAAAACCCGGGTGCAAGTCGAAGGTGCTTATCAAAAGCGCACCACGTGCCATCGGAGGCTGTGGGAGCTAGGTGCACCGAGGCGGATGCAGTGCCCTCTAGTGATTGTACATCATCTCAAAATACCCTCCTGTTAAATTATGGGTTGGTAAAACTCTTTGATCAGAGTTGATACCAGGGCTCTGAACTGGCTCAAGGAACGAAAACGAACAGAATTTTATGGAATTTTATGAGGAGCAGAAACGGAAACGAAAAAAGATTTCTTCAACTGTTCCGGAACAGAAACTGAACATTATGAAATCCACAAAACCGGTTAAAAACGTTTTTTTTCTGTTCTCTATATATTTGAACATTTCCTATGTCTGGGAAAGTATTTCCGGTTGTGCATCCATACAACTTTCACGGGCAGTCGTCAAGCCCCATGCATCTGGGGCTCCATCTTGTGGACAGACGAGGAAGCGAACGTAATGGCATTTTAAACTCGGTTTTAACGTTAATACAGTTGCACTGAAGTTTGAAAGTACACCAAATATATTTTGTATTAACTATATCTAAACTTAACATTGCACAATATAAGGAACTTTAAGAACGAACGAAACTTTTGCGTTCCGAACCGGTTCAGGACCAATATTTTGATGGCGGAACATTCCGAGAACAAGGACGTTAAATATAGACCCATTCAGAATGGAACGTTTGAAAAATAATTTCGTTTTCAAGCCCTGGTTGATACATACCAATCTTGTCTTCGTGCACTCAGTGTTGGCATAGCTTAGCCACGGACCCAAACATGGGTGAAGACTGTTGAATGATTTAATGTTAGGCCTGTGTAACGTTGATAGAAGTAACTAAACACTTCAAAAATGTTTTTAAATCGTCACCTTCGTTTGGCTTCATAGGGCTAGGCAACGCTAACAAAGTCAGTCTACACGGAGGGCGAGTGCACGCACGGAAGCAAGATGGTTATGTCTTAGGATTGGGAAAATATGTACAGTATGAATTTTTCGGTTGTGACTTTCTTAAATACTAGCTGTGCCAACGATTTGTAGGGAATTTGAAAGTCCAGCAAATATTCTGTAGGAAAGGGGGGGGGGGTGTGGGCTGCGGCGCACGCCCCAGACCACATGTCAAGCAGTGCCGCGGGTTTTTTTTATACATATATACATATATACACACACACACACACACACACACACACACACACTCCGTATGAATTAAACCTAAATATAGCAGCTTATAAAACGAAGAGCAACCTTTTCCATTCCTTCCATAGGGCATGTAAGGCAGACATTTTTGTTAGATATAGCAAATATGCATTTTATATTTGTATGAATACATAATCATTTGCCATCCTTAGCCATAAGCATGTTTTTTTTTATAAGGTTTGATTTATCATCTTATCAACTACTCAGATCTTTTGCATTTTTGTTCCACATTATGGTTGTTTGTGCAACTTTTAATTGGTGGCCGACTCGTTACACATAGCACATTAAAGCACCTGTCAAATAACATTTGAGGATGTATAACAGTGTAATCTGCCCTCATAATTTAATACGTCTGTGTTGAAATTTAATTTGATGTCAGGTTGCACATATGCATATCAGCACAAAACATTACGACAAAAATGTTCTTTGAACAGCACTTTGAGACTTATTTTACACTTATTTGACACGTATTTGGCACTATTTGACAGCCATTTTTTTACAATAGAAAATGTGGCAAATGCAGCAATTTCCCAGTACATTTTCTAATTTCTTTTTCATTTTTCCTTCCCAGTACATTTTCTAATTTCCTTTTCATTTTAATGCATTTTTTTCTTTTCTGCTTTTTAAAAAAATGAATATATTTTCCAAATTCAGTATTTCTACTGTGTACAACGCGACATTCCACATGTGCATCTTGCATGAATATTCAAACATGGTGAATAAAGTTAATTCTGATTCTGAGATTGTGCATTATGTTTGCATATTATTTGAACAGAATATTTTGTTGGACCATCAAACATTAGTGAAAAGGATTTACAAGCAATTGAAATAAATTAAGTTTCATGCCAAATAGCAAGCTTAGCTCCAGCAGTGCTGAAGACATTTGAGCAGAGATGGTCGTCAGTGAAGTTGGGCAATACTGTTTTTTTCCCCTGCATGGAAACCAGACTCCTGTCGGAGGTACATAGTGTGTGTACTGTTCACAGACCACACACCATCCACATGAACAACACTTATTGATTGATCATTTGAAAAATATTTTTTACAGTGCTGTGGACTTGCTGTGACATACTTCCTAGAGATCCTCTTCTCATTTATTGTGCTCAAATAACATTTGTGGAGAATTCACAGGTTGTAAAATGGTTGCCGGTGAAAGATTTAATTTACTTCTTTGAAAAAGGGGTTTGAATGTCATAATGCAAGCTGTGTGCATAGATCAGACTGGGGAGTAACTCATAACTAAAAAGTTACACACACACACACACACACACACACACACACGATATAAATACAGCAGCTGTCCACAGAATTGAACAGACTGAGCAGAACGGCGGGACAAAATGACTCCCACTAGTGTTTCGCACGTAAACCCGTCTATAAAAGTTCTGATATTAGGGGAGGCTCACAAAACTACACTAGGACAACTAGCCGTCATCTTCATCCTAGCAGACCTCTTCCGTCCTAGTAGAGCTAACCTTCGTTCTCCTGGTCCTCTGGAGGCTCCAGTAACTTGACAAACTCCACGTTGATGTGGAACTCCACTCCCACCAGGAGGGCAACCTTCAGCAGGATGAGCTGCAGCTGCTGGATACCTGTTTACAACATGACCGTTTAGTTAAGTGTGCAGATTAGAGGTGCACCGATCCGATCCTCAGATCGGTGATTGGGGGCGGATCACACTTTTTTCCAAGGATCGGGACTCGTGATTTTGTCCCGATCCCGATCGGCAAACCTGATCAGCCAATCAGGAACGGTAAATGAGTCAGGGAGCATGCCAAATGATTTTTGAAATTGACAATTGTGCCAAATAGTTTGGGCACTACCAATTTTTGCAGGAGCAGCACTCTGTATCGGGTATCGGGACTTGGTACCAGAGATCGGGATCGGCCGATCCTTAAAACCAAAGGATTGGATTGGGAGCCAAAAACGTGATCGGTGCACCTCTAGTGTAGATGTTGCAAGATATATATCACACTATGCATGACAACAGCATGCTGAGACTGGTGAAAAACATACTATCAAACACCAGACATATATTACATAGAGAATACAGGCTTCTGCCATCGGGTAGACGATACGAAATACCAGCCTTTAAGAAGGTTAGATTAAAGAAGTCCTTTGTCTACCAATCGACCCTGTCGGTAAATAAGGAGCTAAACAAAAGATAAGGCACTGTGATGAAAAAAATGCTCCGACTTGATACCTCCATATATGCACATGTCAGTTGTCCATGTGTTTTGACAATGTCTTTGTATGTTTTTCTTTGATGTACGTTACTGTATTTCTTTGTTTTTATGTCACACACAACGGCTGCTGGGCTGCACAGCAAATTTCAGCCTTCGCTGACTACGTCCATTCCATTCACATCCTGGTCTCCCAGTCGAGAGTCAGACATCTTAACACCTTGTTGAGACGCGGTATCACTTAACCCTACACCTTCAGTTGGTTAGGCAGAGCGCTGGAAGGCACACATATGCCTCAATGGCGCGATGAGTCGGTGGTTCGAATCTCGCCACCGATGTATTTTCCGCATGTCTGCCCCCCCATCTTCTCCTGTTTCTGCTAACCCTAATAAATACATATTGGAAAAAACAGCCTGAATGGGCTGGAAAAAAAAAAACGTCACATGATCATATCGACTGCAACGAAAAACAATTGTAGATGATCGATTTCAGTAAGATTCCCAGTAGTCTGGCTGACTGGGGCGCCAAAGAAGACCTAGCAACCAGCTCTCTCCATCTCTCCCTGTCCTCGGCCACTCTCCATCTCTTTCTTTCCTCCACCTCACTGACAGATTTTCCGCATGTCTCCTCTCTTAATTTCACCCCTTTTCCAGCTAGTTTTGAATAAAGCTGAAAATAGTACGAACAGGCAACAAAAAACAAAAAAAAAAGAAATAATCGATCCGATTTCAAAGGGAAAATTACAGATTAATCGTCAGTAAAAAAAAAAAAAAAAGATTAATCGATGATCAAAATAATCGCTAGTTGCAGCTCTAGACTTAATAATTGGCTGTGTCCGAAATCGCTCCCTATCCCCTACTACCTACCCCCCATATAGTGCACTTACTTATAGTGCACTCAACAGCAACTGCCAAGATTTCGGACACTAGAGTTGGCACCGTCAAATTATGAAATATAATTATAAAAAAATATTATAAAATTCAACAATCATCAGAAAAAGTCAAAAGTACTTATATTTATAACTATTTGCCGTGGTCGGTCACTATTTACTCCCGCCGCAGCATTTTTTTTGGGGTTGTATTGCTCCGTCTAGGGTACATCCGATGCTCACTACATTTTGCGGTGCATTGTGGGATACTTTCAGTGCCCTATATAGGGCACATGGAGAAATCAGACACCCCTAGAAAATGGCGTGCGCCCCATATAGTGCACTATATAGGGGATAGGGAGCGATTTCGGACACAGCCATTAACTCACCAATAAACAACACTCGTAGCAATATGGAGAACACATGTCTTGCCACATTTCGGTTTTATCTGTGGACAAGCAAAACTGTTCACTGATTAGCAGATCAACCTGCCTGAAACAGCACCGGGAGCAGCTGGGCTTGTGTATGCTTGCAGTCTACAAGTAGACTGGAAAACCTGGACTTTCTGGAACTGGATTTGCTACCCCTGGTTAAATATAGTTATTATATTTCCACCAGGGCTCCGAACCGGTTCAAGGAACGAAAACCGAAAACGAACAGTATTTTATGGAATTTTACAAGGAGCGGAAACGGAAACAAAAAAAAGATTTCTTCAACTGTTCCGGAACATTATGAAATGCACAAAACCGGTTAAAAACGTGTTTTTCCCCCCCATGATCTATAAAATTAACATATCCTATGCCTAGGAGACTATTTTCGTCCACTTTCACAGCCAGTTATCAAGCCCCATGCATCTGGGGCTCCATCTTGTGGACAGGCAAGGAAGAGAAGGCAATGGCGTTTTAAAACGGGGTTTTCACGTTAATACAGTTGCACTGAAATTTGAAAGTCGACAAAATACATTTCATATAAACCACATCTAAACTTAACATTGCACAATATGAGGAACTTTAAGTACGAACAAAATGTTTGCGTTCCGAACCGGTTCAGGAGCGATATTTCAGTGGCAGAACGGTTCAGAGAACGAAAACGTTAAAGAAAGGCCTGCCTGAATGAAACGTTTTAAAAAAATAGTTTTCAAGCCCTGATTTCCACAGTAGCAATTTAAACTAAAATACATATATATATATATATATATATATACACACTCACTGATATGATCAATGCTGCCGGCGCAGAACTTCCCATAGAACTTTTTGGCTCCAAGCGCACGTAGGTCGTGGATGGTAAAGGGCCACAGGTGGAGCACATTGTTCCTGGAGAACGAGTCCCTCTTCTCGATGACCACCACCTTACAGCCGAGCAGGGCGAACTCTATGGCTGTCCTCAGACCGCACGGACCTCCACCGATCACCAGGCACTGCAGGAACAGTCAAGCAAGATTTACTGTGGGAAAAGAAAAAGTAGCTGTAGTCCTTTGCAGCCACAGTTGTATGAAATACTAGTAAAAGTACAGTCAGAAGCAGGGCTCCGAACCGGTTCAAGGAACAAAAACGAAAATCAACAGAATTTTACGAGGAGCGGAAACGAAAAAAATATTTCTTCAACTGTTCTGGAACAGAAACTCAACATTATGAAATCCTGAAAACTGGTTTAAAAACGTTCTCTATATACATTTTAACATATTTGTCTGGGAGACTATTTCCAGTTGTGCATCCATCCAACTTTCACTGTCAGCCATCAAGCCCCATGCATCTGGGGCTCCATCTTGTGTACAGACGAGGAAGCGAACGTAATGGCATGTGTAAATCTAAACTTAACATTGCACAATAAAAGAAACTTTAAAAACGAACAAAATGTTTGCGTTCCGAACCAGGACCAATATTTTGGTGGCAGTTCAGAGAACGAAAACGTTAAACATCGGCCTTCCTGAACCGTTCGGAACGTTTTAAGAATATTTTAGTTTTTAAGCCCTGGTCAGAAGTAAAAGTGCCGAGACGCGTGTCAGTTCATAGCACGCAGCATCGCAAGTTCGCTTTCCCTCACTGACATTTCTGACCATTTTCTCAACTCGCTTCAGTAAAATGGGACAATGGCGCTTTTAAATAGGGGTGGACCGATCACGTTTTTTGCTCCCGTTCCGATCCTGATCCTTTGATTTTAAGGATCGGCCGATGCCGATCTCCGGTACAGAGTCCCGATACCGAGTACCGATCCCCGATACAGAGTTCTGATCCTGCAAAGATTGGTAATACCCAAACTATTTGGCACGATTGTCAATTTGGTATGCTCACCGACTCATTTACCGCTCGGCCGATCAGGATCGGGACAAAATCACGAGTCCGGATCCTTGGAAAAAAGTCGGATCGGCCCCCGATCACCGATCTGAGGATCGGATCGGTGCACCTCTACTTTTAAATGTACTGAGATGCGAATGAATGCAGAAAATAAAGCGAATAAAGTTGTTACTAGCAGTAGTACTCGTACTAGTACTAGTCATAAAGAAACAGACAAATATAAAGTTGATTGTATTCCTCCCTTGCTCTATCTAAACTTCCCACTCTTCATTGTTACAAACTCAACAGTTTTCATCTTCATGTTTCAACGCCTTAGCATGAAAGCTTTTCCCCTCAACTTAACAGATTTCTCTATAGCACCAAAATCGCAACCAAAGTTGCCTCGAGGCGCTTCACAGAAGTCATTTTGTTTACATTTTAGTTTCAAAATACACCAGCAGTTGTGCTGCCCAGTGGCTCAGTCGGTTGGGCGGTTCACTGGGGGGCACGCATGTGCCTTAATGGCGCGGTGAGTCGGTGGTTTCGAAACTTCGAATCCCACCACCGACCTATTTCCCGCATGTCTACCCCCTTCCCGCCCCCCACCTTCACCTAGGTCTGCTAACCCTAACGGATAAAGCTTAGAAAAAAACCAGCCTGAATGGGCTGGAAAAAACATTAAAAAAAAAAAAAAAATAAACCAGCAGTTTACCCAAATAGCTTCCAAACCCTGAATGCCGATGCCCTCTAGCGAGCTAGACCTGTTCCAAGTCATCCATTGTGGGCAGTATTACAGTTGTTAACAGAACTTCTTCAACGGAGGAAGAGAGAGATAAAAGAAAGAATAACAAGTAATTGACAAAAAGAATAACAAGTAATTGACAAAATATTAAAAATGCCTACAAAATCTATGTAATTGTTGTCAATGTGAAAACACCTCAACTGAGAAAAAGACATTCGCTCTGTCCGAAATCGTTCCCTATCCCCTACTCCCTACCCCCATATAGTGCACTAAACAGCAACGGCCAAGATTTCGGACACTAGAGTCCGCGCCGTTGAAAATGATTTTTAAAAATATAATTATAAAATTCCAAAATCATCACAAAAAGTCAGAAGCACTTACATTTATCACAATTTGCCGTAGTCGGTCGCTATTTACTCCCCCGCGCCATTTTTTTAGATTATTTTTAAAACGTCTCGCAATGCATTATGGGTTATATTGCTCCGTCTAGGGTACATGCGATGCGCACTACTTTTTGCGGTGCAATGTGTACTTTCAGTGCACTATCTAGGGTACATGGAGAATTCGGACACCCCTACAAAATGGCGTGCACCCCATATAGTGCACTATATGGGGGATAGGGAGCGATTTCGGACACAGCCAGTGACTTTTGGCAGGGGAAAGGGGTTTGGAGGAAATGGGCCGGTGTTCCTGTTGAGGATGTTAAGGGAAAGGGAATTAGGAGCGACGGATCCCTGTTGTTCTGGATCCCATATCTATGTAGCGCTTTCTTCAAATAGCGAAATAATAACGCAACAGCCGCCGACTAATCAATTCCTGCTCCACAACACCTCGCAGGAATTTGCTCTGGCATTGAGTCTATAATATTATCCTGCTGGCAGGGCTCCGAACCGGTTCAAGGAACGAAAACGGAAACTGAAAACGAGCGGAATTTTACAGAATTTTACAAGGAGTGGAAACGGAAAAAGATTTCTTCAACTGTTCCGGAACATTATGAAATCCACAAAACCGGTTAAAAACGTTTTTCTGTTCTCTATATATTCTAATATATTGTAACGAAAGGCTGTCCCCTCGTGGAGGAGCTGGGAATAGAGGAACTCACATCGGCAATAGCTGAACTCAGCCATTGCCGAGGTTCATTCGGACTCTAAGGGCCGCGCCGGTGCAGGCTGAGACACCAACGGTGTCAGACCAGCATGCACCGCGATGGTGCATCTCATTACAATATCCTATGTCCGAGAGACTATTTCGGTCCACTTTCACCGTCAGTCGCCAAGTCCCATACATCTGGGGCTCCATCATGTGGACAGACGAGGAAGCGAATGTAACGACGTTAATGCAGTTGCTTCGGAGTTTGAAAGTCCACCAAATATATTTTGTACAAAAACGATATCTAAACTTAACATTGCACAATATAAGGAACTTTAAGAACAAACGAAATGTTTATGTTCCGAACCGTTTCAGGACCAACATTTTGGTGGTGGAACAGTTCAGAGAACGAAAACGTTAAAATATAGACCTCCCTGAACCGTTCGGAACGGAACGTTTTAAAAATAATTTCGTTTTCAAGCCCTGCCTGCAGGTCAAACTCGCGGCCTGCTGATATGAACGCGTGGGCAGGAGCCCGAGCTGTGGGTCAGCGAGTAAAAGATTTGTTAGAAAACAAAACAAAAAAACAGTCGTTAATCATCACATGCGGCGTGTGTTGCTTCTGTTACCCCTGGCAATATGGACTTTGTGCGCCCTGGCGTGAATGCTGGAACACGCCGCAGCGTTGTTTTCACCCTGCAGTGCAGGCTTTATCACAAGGAAATGTTATCGCTGTGGATATTTATGATGGGTGTATTTGCTCACGAACAGGCGTCGACCCCAGCACTGTTTTCCCAGTAGTTTTCAGCTCCAGACTAGAGAATACACAGCTAGTATATCACCCACTTGCACTGGCTGTCAAAGTGTCCACACAGAGAGAGATCGTATCTATGGAATATTGGAATATGTATTTATTTATGTATTTATTCATTTATGGAATGCTTTACTTTTACTTGAGTAACTATTTGGATGACTACTTTTTAATTTCACTAATTAATATTTTGCTGAGGTAACAATACTTTTACTTAAGTCATTTTTATGGCTAGTGTGCCCATATCTGATAATATATAATCCAACTAACAAAAAGGTTTGTATTTAATTAATAACAACCATTTTTTTTTACACCCAGAAAGTTCCACAAAATGATCTTTACAAGTCATATTGGAAATCATCAGAGAGAAGGATCTATACTGTATCTTATACTGTCAGGGTTCGCAGAAAATGGGGCGGAAGGAGGGGGAAAGCATGCTGTAATTGGAGAGAACCAAACCCACAATTTCCTTGTCATTGTGGGGTATATCAGTGTATTGCATTACAGCATGCAGCCTAACCGGATGAGCAATACTTTTTGGACAAGTAAAACATTCCAGAACCAGACTCCACATTTATACAGACATTAAATGACTAAGTATGTAGGTTACTGTGGCAGATGAGGAAGCAGAGCAGATGAATGCTGTAATGAGAAAACGTTGGTCTACCAGCAGGGTCATTTGTCATTAACACATAGTGCAGCAGGGCAGGGAGGACCTCAAACTCTTATTTTTCAAACGTTCCGTTCCGAACGGTTCAGGCAGGCCTATATTTTAGTTTTCGATCTCGGTACCGTTCCGCCAACAAAATATCCGTCCTAAACCGGTTCGGAACGCAAAAATTCTGTTTGTTCTTAAAGTTCCTTATATTGTGCAATGTTAAATTTGGATGTAGTTGAGGGTCGAGTGGTAATGGACACCGCACCTAACGCGACCCCATTCATGTTAGTGGCGCTGTGTCTACTGCAGCGTCCGCAGTGCCGCGAGTTTGACTACGCTCGTCGACTTGTCTGCAATGTCTACCCCCGATCTCTTCAACCCAGTTCCCGACTAATCCTATCCAATAAAAAGATGGAAAAACGGTGCCGACGCCGGAAAAAATAACTTTAAAAAAAAAAAAGGAAATTATTTGACATTTTCACTTTTTCAGAAGTCCTCTGAACAAAATAGTCAGATTTCAAATCGATTTTTTGCACAGCCCTACTACACCACTTTCAAAAATTAAAAAAAAAGTATAATACAACTTTCCACGCTGTATTTACTTGTATACAAGAAAGGTGATCTCTACTTTCTAGGGAAATGCATGTACAACTTTTCAAGTATCTAAAAATGTCTTGATTTATGTGGCAATGAATGAGTTACAAAGATAAACTTTGCAGTGTGTGCACGTGTGTGTGCGTCTGCGTATGTCTTATTGCCCTTCTGAGCATGTGTGATATTTTGCAGCGTTGCCAGATGATCAGAGTCATCCCAGCGAGTCACCAAGTGCCACATGCTGTGGTTTCCTGTTTGTCTCATAACAAGCTCACCAGCCTTTTCATTGGTCCCACGCAGAGCTTTTTGTCACCCACCATCTAAAAAAGCCTATGGCCCAAAAAAAGGAAGATGCGCTTTTGAGGAACACAATGGTAACTCCACTTTAATAGAAGAGTTTACCCGAGAAATACAGGGGGCTGGCATTTTGTCCTGCCTTCCGGTGTCTGTATGAGCTCTAAGGCTGAGCGATTTTCGGTTTGAGACCGAAAATCGAAAATAAAAACGACGCGGTTTCGGTTTCTTCAAAGTGTCGGTTTCTCCGTGCATGTGTGGAAGGGCTCTGTGTCGTTTGGGAATTCTAATAAATGTGGCTTCCGTTGTGTTTGTCAATGCACCGCCGTGGACGGCGTGTTGGGTGGGGGGGGGCACACTTGGGTTGGGGATGTGGGGAGTGGTGTGCTTTAATGGTTGACACGGATCTCATCCCGCACCGCTCCGCCACTCATCGTGCTGGAGCA
>OMKY01252597.1:2654-15154 GCA_900302395.1 Bregmaceros cantori
TTGTTCGCCCCCCCCCCCCCCCCCCCCCCCCCCCCCAATTGAGGTGTTTCTCAAGTAATCTAAACTATCAAATTATTCTACATGATGTGTCAATGCCGCTATGACAGTGTGCTGCTTGTTACCTTTTTACTAGTTCATTCATACCGATCGTGAACCAGAATTACTGAATGTTCATAATTTCCATTTTGGGATCAATAAAGTATTGTAATTCTGATGAGGAATGAGGAATGTTGAATCCTGAAAAGTATTTCACCATGGACTTCTTCCACATGGCGCAGAAAAGCAACAATGTATAATGCCATTTTCCACATACCACTGATATCTTCAAAGTAGCATGAATCTCTTCTGCATACCACTGATTAGCACAGAAGTGTCGCTGCATGAACGATCCTATTTTTCGTATATTACAGTGTCTCCAATGGTAGCATTTCCAAGATAACTGCGTTTGAACAGTGATCGGCATGGTGCTGTGCTCTGCTTGTAGGAGTTGGAGGGTCTGCTCGACATCAACCGAATGACCCACAAGTTGCTGAGTCGGTACCTGACTCTGGACAACATGGACGCCATGTTTCGCGAGGCCAACCACAATGTGTCCGCCCCTTACGGCCGCATCACGCTGCACGTCTTCTGGGAACTCAACTACGATTTTCTTCCCAACTACTGCTACAACGGCTCCACCAACCGGTACGCTGTTGCTTAACTAGTCAACGGCCAGTCAAACTAGTTTTATCTGGTGTTAGAAAACTCTGCAATCCAGCGTTGCGTATATCATCAAGTAATCTCCTGAACAAGTCTTTTGGCCTCCTAATGTTGATACATCAAGAATACAATTGTTTTTCATTGGAACCCCACAACTAAACTAACAACATGCAAACTAAATAACTTTTTATTCCAAAATATCTAATGGAATGACCATTGTAGGAATTCATTTTAAAATTTAATTTCATTGTTATTACCGGCACATGTAGGTTGTTGTGCCCAAGCCAGACTCATACAAAGATTGAATCAACTGTTGAGTTATGTCAATGGATTTAAGCAATTATTTGTGTCTTTTATGTAATACTAGACCTGTGTTGGGCATCTTTTAACTTGCGGGCCACAATGATTTCATTTTGACAGCTGGGTCGGACCAGGGGCATTTGGACGTACAATGTAATTCATTAAACCTGGAAATTAAAATAAACACAACAATTGAAGTTGTAAAGTGCTCTCACTTTGCAAAT
Source organism: Bregmaceros cantori (assembly GCA_900302395.1). Classification (NCBI taxonomy): domain Eukaryota; kingdom Metazoa; phylum Chordata; class Actinopteri; order Gadiformes; family Bregmacerotidae; genus Bregmaceros; species Bregmaceros cantori. Next base: position 3,878 of record OMKY01252597.1, read on the forward strand.
CAACATTTACTTCAACAATCAACAAACTAGACTCACTTTCAATGTTAAAAACTTTATCTAACAAAATACTCAAGCTCAATAATTTATTAAAAACCAAATGGGAAAGGCCCAAATCATGTCTAATTCTTGTCATTTATTGGGGAAACAAGGGTATTGTAGGGGAACAAGTGAAAAGGGGAAATTAATTGGAAACAGATTCTCACACTGACAAGTTTGGCGGACCAGAGTTTAAAAATACCAACGTGTTGTTTTATGACGAATAACAAACATAAGAACATAGGAAGTTAAATGTACAATATATTTTTAAGTAGCAGTTTAGTCACAATTCATTTAATTTCAACTGGTCAGCGATTATGGTTCATTAAATATTCCAAGAATTGAGGTTTCCAGGAGGTTTCTTGAAATCTAACCCAGACTTTTTGTTGATCCTACAGATACAGAGAGGTACAGATCCTCTCTTCTTCAACACGCTGTTAATGATATTGTCTCCTTCAGGTTTGTGCGCACCATCCTGCCATTCTCCCAGGAGTTCCAGAGAGACAAGCCCCCCAACGCCCAGCCCCAGTATCTGTACGGATCCAAGGTTGGTGGCTGCCGGTCATCACGTAATGACCTTGCAATTCCTACATAATTAGAATCGCAAGGGTTTTGCCAACACCAGTTTTCCCTTGTCGGTACTGATTCACAATGCTTGCCATCTTGCCCAAGGACACTTTGGCATGGAGACTGTCAGAGGTGGGATTCGAACCACCAACCTTTTGGTTTTCAACCCTCCAGTCATTGGAACGGCCGCTGTACCAATCGAGCTAGAGCCACCCCAATAATAATCAAGGCTTTGAACCAATATTTTTTTTTTCCAAGCGTTTCGTTCCGAACAGAAATGGGATTATAACGTTTCTGGTTGTGTTCCACCGATAAATTGACGTTCCTGAACCGGTTAGAACAAAAAAATATTGTTCCCGGAACGGTTAATTTCGTTCCTGTCAGCTGTTGCTATGTAAGATATGTTGCGGCGAACCCAAAGCGACTCGCTACAGAGGCCCCGCTGGTAGCGCTCTACAGCCGAGGTCTCGTTGCGTGTCGGGGCGAACCCACAACAACACGCTGCAGAGAGTCCTGCAATGATTCCTACTTCACTGCTGCATCGTAGATTTTATAAATAATCTTGTTTTATTTTTAAAGTTATCCCAAAGTGCACTCCTTTGAGGAACGAAATAAAACCGGTATTAACCGGTTACCATTATTTTAAATAAGTGTTCCTGTTCCGTTTTAAAAAATAACGTTTCCGGTTTCGTTTCTGTTCCCTGGAAAATACTAAAAGTTCCCGGTTTTCGTTTTTGTTCCTTGAACCGGTTCAAAGCCCTGATAATAATAATACAATGTGCGACCCGTCTACTTGCAATTTGTCAATACTACATATATCAATATGTCCTGATCATCCCTAACAATGACATTCCTGATGGTTTGTCATTATTGTAGCTAATTGCAAGGGAGGGACTGTCGTATATAGCCTCATGAGACAATCAGAATCATCTTATTGTGCCATTGTCAATGAACAAGTCACAGACTAGGAATTATTTTTGGTAGCAGTGCGGAGAATAAAGTATAAAGACCAAAGAATAAAAAAGAATAAAAAACAATAAACAGCAAGCAACCACTTACGGTGAGGCAGGTGTGGAACACAGACATTGCATTGATTACACTTGCTCTTCTATAGATTTATTGCAGTCCGCTTCTAGCTTGAGACGTTTAACTTGTGAATAAATGGGATGAAGCAGTAGTCCTCTAGCCTCACGTGTAAAACACAGTCTGGCCCTAGATTAAATTGACCAATCTGACAGAGAGGCCTGACCTGGAGCATTTGGACAATCGATGAAATTCATCAAACCTCAACATTGAAATAAAAGACACAATTTTGCAAAGTTAAAGAACATTTACTAGCTCAACATATAATGTAAATACCCAACAAAAATTAGTGCCATTTCTGAGGGAAATCAGGGTATTGCAAGCGAACATGCTGTTTTATGACTAATAACAAAAATAACATAGAAAGTTAAATGTACAATATATTTTTTAAGTAGCAGTTTACTCACAATTCATTTCAACTGGTCAGCGATTATTAATAAACAACAAACAACCACTTATGGTGAGGCAGGTGTGCAACACAGGCATTGCATTGATTACACTTGCTCCTCTATAGATTTATTGCAGTCCGCTTCTAGCTTGAGACGTTTAACTTGTGAATAAATGGGATGAAGCAGTAGTCCTCTAGCCTCACGTGTAAAACACAGTCTGGCCCTAGATTAAATTGACCAATCTGACAGGGAGGCCTGACCTGGAGCATTTGGACGTGTGAAAAGACAATTACGTTTTTTTTTTTTTTTTCTTGTTCAGCTCAAATCTAATGGGCTCTGTGTGGGCTGCAGGTTTGGCTCAGGGGCTGTTTTGCTTTCTAGCAAGAAACTTTGCGCCTCAAGGATCTACATAAAATAGTTTGATCAAACCAGTTCACCAGCCAGATAGCCAAGCGACGCCTCGGGCGTCCTCCCATCGGGGCGGTGGAGACAGTGACCCCCCACAGGGTCTGCAGAACTCCATAGCACTTGGGAGTCGAACAACGGCTTCAACATCGTTGCATCTTTTCCCACGCGGTTTGCGCCGTCGTAATTGCCCCCGTTCCTATAGATTAAACCGTGCTTGGGTCCACTGGCGAGCACATGTTTACATGCGTGGTTGCGGTGAGCGTTGCTGTGGTCTGCGGCATGACTTTGTGCTGCGAGGTACAGTGTCGGACAGAAGTTGCGGTGGCAACTGTAAAGCGTTGCACCCACGATCAGGAGCAGAAGCAGGCCGCTGGACATCCACACAGCCAGCGGTACTTCCCAACCTTCTCCCCGTCCAGCGCTTGCTACCACCTCAGCACCAGAGAGTGTGGAGAAAGCCCGGCACTGGTCCTTCGCAGGGTCAGCTGCCTGTAGAAGTAAGACGACTCAAATACAAAGAAAGTGGCTAAGAATAGTCTTAATCAAGAACATTAATCAAATGGGCGTCCCACGCGATCCTTCTACCTCACAGAAATAAATGCAGCTGATGGGTCAAGACCTAACTAGCCATTACCTAATTAAGTAATTGTGAAAATGCCACATTAATTCTGTCCCTTTGTGTCGTGGAACAAATTGAATCTGGCTGCTGCGTACTGGTCCACAGACTGTATTTGGCAAAACTCTACGACTCAGGAACTCAAAGCACAACCGACGTAGCCACATTTACAGAATACATTTTGGTGATATATAGAATCTGCTAACAATGTAGCTACCTAACCTCCTGGAATGACAGAGAATAGCCCCAGCAAGATGAACCCAATCTAAGCCACCCAATGTGGACAATAGTAGACTTGTTCCCAATGTGGACTATAGTAGATGCTGTGGCCGAGCGGGTAGAGAGCACGTCCTCTAGACAATCGGTCGAGCAGTGCCGCAGTGCCCCCCACCCCCCATGGAAAAACGGCGCTTGCGCCCTCAAAATGCTTGTTGAAGCGAGGAAAACTTGTTGAATGGTAGAAAAGGCTTTCACTTTTGGCAGGGGAGCGGGTAAATAAGGAGTGGGAAATACAAGGCAGTCTGGCTCGCCAATGCTTTGGACAGGTAAATGGACAGATTACTGGTTTACTATCAGTGGAATTGGGTGGTAACTGTATTGTAACGGGGAAAATGGCCCAGGCAAGAGAAGGTGAACACGTTTGTACCTGACATGTGACACACAGCAGATAGGCGGTGGCGGGGAGCAGGTTGCCCACGCGTGCGGCACTGCGGCTGGCTGGAATGCGGTCCTCGTGCCGGAAACTCTTGCGCGTACATCCCGACGGCGACTCCAGGCCGCTCCAGTGCGTGTCGTAGAGCACGCTGTAGAACGTGTCGCCACAGCCCGTGTGAAGTGGCCAGCGCACGTGCACGGACGTGGCTGAGACGTTGTACAACTTAATGGTCATGGCGCGGTAGGAGTGTGGATCGCCTCTTCAGGGTTAGTCTGGCGGACGTGGGATCGCTGTGTGGAGAACATCGGTGAAATGTAAAGCCGACATGAAATCTGACTCTTTCAGCGTCAACCATTTAACAATAAAGTATTGCACTGAAGTTTGAAAGTCCACCTACTACGCTCCACAAATGATATTCGAACACAACACCTTATAATGTAAGGAAGGGGATGTCTATATTGTAGATTCTGTAATTGTGATTCTAATTTTCTACATTGTAAAAATATGGCCTCTTTGGCAGTATGTCTTTTCTGAAGTGTAGAGCATCTTCTCGAAGTGTGCAGTGCTTAATCGTTACTATTCCAGTGTCACCTATTTTCTTTGCATCAATTATTCATGTAAATTTTAAATGTTTTTGACTAAATGAAGGTCAATTATGAATACACACAGTCAAGCTGCTGCATGACCTAAAAACTTTGTCTGCTTCGCGGGCGAGCCTGTGTTGATCGAACGTCGGAAAGTTTGCCACGGCAGATCGCACCTGTCCAGGCACAGGGCATATGAAAAACTGAGGCAAAAAATAAAACCGGGTGTGTGCTCACCGAACACGTCCAGGATATACTCCATGAGGGCCCAACCCAAGCTGTTTTTGTTTCTCTGATAACACATATCCCGGAAATGCTGTTTCTGTATGATGTCGACATGTTCTGTGTTTACACAATGTCGTGCCATGTGTGCATAGCATGAATCTGAGTCATCAGAAAAATTGTATCATTTTTAATTCGTCATCCCCGAACTGCTGTCTTTTAAATCCCCTGGTGCCCGTCCATAATCACCTGACACAAGCTCATCTACTATGGACAACTTCCCCCGGCTCTGCTACGCAGCTTAATAATAATCTTTCCCTTAATGCCAAGGTGAACTTTCCAATACAGTGGCTTGAAAATTCACCAACTGTTCTCCTATTGTATCTAAAACCTAACTTTAGTAAGAGTTCTGTGGAATTCTATGTAGCAGTCAAGTAGTAACATACTCCCTGTAATCAGATTACAATAAATAGTAACTGTAATTTCTTACATCTCAATTATAAAACATCTAGTTTAGTTGCCTGGAATAGGAGAATACATTTATAATCATTCCTTCTATAGACGAAAATTCAAACGGGGGGCAATGCATGAAGAACAGAGACCATTGGGCTTGGGACTAATCCAAGATGTCATACTAATCACTTATAACTTATCGGGAAACCACTGAAATCCAAACTATGTATAGTAATAAAAGGCTGTAATACTTATTAGATGCATCTACAATCATTGAAGTTTGTATAAATCTGATTTGACTTCTATATACTGAACAAAACAATCTGATTTCGATTTCAAATCGATCTGCCACTGTGTTGGAATCAGAATGCTGGAGCAGTGAATTGTAGTCAGGATGAGCTTCGATTCAAACAATGGTCGACTTTAGGTCTCATGTCTGCGTATGGATTGTCTTTTGTAACATGACTACAGCTTCTGTTAACTGAATTCCATAGCTATATTTATTGCAACATTTTAAAGTTCCTCAGCACACACGCAATCATTGAGCATTTTATCGATTTTTATTTTTAATCTCTTGAGTTTCTTGGAAAACAAATCATGTTGATATTATGCAAACCAATTAAAAATGTTGATTAACCAGACAATGTCAGTTCAGACCACCACCTGCTTGAAAACATTCTCAACAGAGTATATGTAATATTGATTTTCTCAATGAAAATCATTAGAATTTTGACTGACCTGCTCGTGGAGTTGTCTCAAGCCAGCCGTAGGCTCATCGGTGGACGCATGTAATAGATTCCCAGTCTATGCCAAGGCTGACCAGGTATTGATTCTCTACCGTCCCTCCTCACCCCCAACACCGCTGGCTCTCTGACCTCACCATGGAAGCTGTGCTGGCCCCTCCTGCTGGCCGGCTGGATTAGCCGCTCTGGACAGTTTACATGTGGCGTTGTGATTTCATTTTCTGATTGGTTGACGTCCATATTGTAACACCTCATCTGGCTGCTTGTCAAGTCCACAGCATTAGCCTCGTTTCCAATGTAGAAGGCTGTGCAGCATCGAAGTGGGCGGGTGTATTGATAATTCTATCAAGCCCACGGGAGAGTTCTCTGCAATTTGTGCCCTTATTTGGAATGAAGTACAAGGTGTGAGATGAAAAGAAAAAAAAATCGATATTTCCAAAAGTACCCAGGAGCTAAGGGCATCAGATTCACTGACCTAGCCTACAGGGGCCCGTTCCAGTGTGACCTCTTGGTGTGGGACAAAATTGGGCCTAGTCGAGAGAATAACTTCAAAAAATGTCAGCGCCATACCTGTCTGTGAGCGCCCTTATTGATTATGAAGAAAGTGGAACACAATGTCTGCAGATCATAGCTAACATCAGATTTTAGATCTTACATCAACAAGGCATCACTGGACTGATGTGTGTGATTGATTAAAGCTAACACACATAGAATAAATACATTTAAAATGCTTATGTCTGGGGGGACGGGGAGCACGTGGCAGAGTAGTTATAGAGCACGACGCCGGGTTCATGGGTCGATCAGCGCTGCGGGTCCTAATCCCCCCTCCCCTCCCGGAATCTTCATCCCAGTTTCCGATTTAATCCGGTCACTGTTTCACTCAATGAAGAATGAAAAACGGCGCTAAATATTTAAAATATATAATATTAAATAAGAAATGTGTAATTCATATGTCTGACTGGCCGAGGGCATTAAAAAATAGTAATAACAAAACTTCTAAAGTAAATCGCCCTATCCAAGGAGGTAAAAAAAATGAGCCAGATCCTGAAGAGCTCTGAAGTTTTCTGTACGCATGTACGCTGTATGTTGGCTTCTCCGGTGTCAAGCTCGGCACTTAGGTGGTCGGAGGACTCAACGAGTCCTTGTAGCAAGAGGTGCAAAATTATCAAGATTTTTCCCCCCACATTGTGTAGGTCAAAGTTAAGTGAAAAAAGCATCTGCAAGCATGCACCCACCATGAGCATAATCGCAGCCAAAATGAAGTTCAAATGAAATGCTAAAATGCAAGGACCCAATGAGTCCTCGGCACCCAAGGATTAAAGGGCAATCTCTCAACAAAAGTCTACTGCCTGACGGTATTCACTCCACACAGAACCCAGGACCGGGATCAACTTAATTTGACATCGTCCATGTATTGTCTCCTCTGGCAGGCTCTCAACCTTGCATACAGCAGCATCTATGGCTTTTACCGCAACTTCCTGGGCCCCCCTCACATCAAGGCCATGTGCCGCCTCCTGGGCTACCAGGGCATCGCCGTGGTAATGGAAGAGCTGCTGAAGGTGGTGAAAAGCCTGGTGAGTAAGAACTCCACGCAGAGGTCTTGTGTTATCACATGGAACCTTGCACTCTGAAGCCACTGGTGCACTAATGCACTGCACTACTCTGTTCTTCTCAGTTTGACCTCTTTTCCACTAGCACTGTTTCACATAACCAGGGATTTTTAAGGGGGGGGGCTGGTACTATCAGATTGCCTGCCACATCAATGTGTATTAATATGCAATAATTAATGATAACCAGTTGTTCCCAGATCAAAAGTAGAAACATCACACGACATGGAACAACGACCAATCCGGTAAAGATAGAATTGAAGGACTGTTTGAGCAACCAATTAAAGCCCAACTGAGCATAGACCTTTAAACAGCGGCTAGCCTGCTAGCCTAGCAATGTTAGGGAGTGAAGGACTGTAGTTTACCCTGATATCAGGACCACTCGGAATCGTGCGCAGCCAGAGAAAGGCTGTAACAAATATATTTATGCGTAATGTTTTAATGACACTACACTTATGCTAATTGGTTTCGCATCACCCCGCAAGGGGAAGAAAAAGCCTGTGGAAGCTCACACCTACTAGAGTAGTACTGAGCAGTGCTCCCATTTTGTAGTGGAAAGCGCTTAAATGATACAATCAATGATTTTCTCCTAGTAGGATTCTAAACAGTGAAGCATTTAGGAAAAAAAATATAATATATCAACCTTTTGTTAATGCTACAACCAAAAACAATGTTGTATATTGACCATTAACCAAACTGACAATGCATCCAGGCCCCAATTTCGGTGGCACCTTTGCCAATAGCATCTATCTGACACAGTGCCTACCAGTCAAGTTCCCATGGTTGTGTCTCTACCTGGCAGGAGGGATAGCCAAAGAAAATCCACAGATTTGATTGGAATGGCATAGAAGATTAAAACGACTGAATAAAGTTACTATACTGGCCTCTTTGAAAATACCTTGTTTATTTTTGTCATTTAATCTTTCAAATTATTCTGCGATACTAATTAACTTACTGCTTATGTTAACTTATTTCCATGACTTATTTATTACACACAAGAAAATGTATCATGCAAATATTTGAAAATGTTGATCATCGTGCTGCTCAGTAGCTCAGTCGGTTAGGCAGTGCACTGAAAAGCACACATATATGCCTTAATGGCGCGGTGAGTCGGTGGTTCGAATCCCACCACTGACGTATTTCCCGCATGTCTACCCCCCATCTTCACCTGTTTCCACTAACCCTAATAAATAAAGCTTGGAAAAAACAGCCTGAATGGGCTGGAAAAAAAAACATTTAAAAAAATGTTGATCATCCAGAAAATTGAACAAAATATAAAATAATTGATTGTTATCTAAGCAATTATTATCATTTGTCCTCCCCCCACCAACAGCTTTCCTGGATGCCTGCCCCTTATTTTCCCCTTTCCACTAATCCCCAAAAAAACATGCTGCCTTACTCCCAATCATTGCCGTAACGGAACTGCTGTGATTACTGATGCGCTGTGTTTGCGGTGCTAGCTCCAGGGAACCATCCTGCAGTATGTGAAGACCCTGATGGAGGTCATGCCCAAGATCTGCCGCCTGCCTCGCCACGAGTACGGATCACCAGGTGGGCACAGCTACCACAACTGGCTTCTCTACGTCTCCCTTCTTTTTGAAAATTGAGGTCTTTTACGTTTGCCGTTGGCTCATAGACTGTATATAAAAATTGACACCACGTTTGTTTTGATGTCCATGCCTACTTCCGGGTTGGTATGGGCCTCAGGCTGGTGGAGCCTAGTCTCAGAAAACCGAGGCCTATGGGAATTCCAATACAAATATTCCAATCTTAGCAGCCTGTTTTAACCTATTTAAAGAGCTTTCCTAATTGATTTTTTTAAATTATTGGTTAATTGTGTGAGGAGGAGGTCATAATTTCACAAACGCGTCAGATTTGGCGTTAATATTTTCAGCTACCCCGGAACACACCTCCTGACTTTCCGGATGGACGAGCACAGGCCCTCAAGTCAAACAGGATGGCACCCTCGATATCCACGTATTGCAAACGTCCCCCACACCCGCTTCCATTTTGCACAGCCAGAGTTCCTCCCCACGCCCGGTGGAACTAACTCTTTTTCACCGTTGCTGGTGCAAGCATCACTCAGATACTGTAAACAAAATAATCTCCATTATAACTATGACGTTAACAGAATTAAACCAAACATGATTTGTAAAAAAGATAAAACACTTGACTTAACCATGAAATCCCTACATGTGGACCGTCCTTTTCCACTGAGAATCTGCTGTGTCTGTATAGGCATCCTGGAATTCTTCCACCACCAGCTCAAAGACATTGTGGAGTATGCAGAGTTAAAGACTGTCTGCTTCCAGAACCTGCGGGAGGTTGGAAATGCCCTGCTGTTCTGTCTGCTCAGTGAACAGAGTCTGGTACGTCCACCCAGCCTGGATATTCATACACAGTAGACGATTGTGGGTGTAGTGTCTATAGTGTAGACTATGGCCTACTTTATGCTGCATGGGTACAGATGGAATTCACCTGCCCAAGCAATGTTACTCATTAAACCCAGTAGGTGGGAAGTGCTGCGCAGAAATTGACTGCAGGCATTCACAGGAAATAATACCGCTTCCGTGTGTATGTGCAGGTGAATGGGCACAACAAACGTGTGGATCCCGTGTGTCAGTACGTAATGTGGCAATGTTCGCCTGCCATATTGTGTGTGTGTGTGTGTGTGTGTGTGTGGGCGGAGGCACACCCCTCGCTGCACACGGGTTGTCTCCGTTTGCCTCCGACAGAAGTCTGTTCCGGTCCGCACGCACACACACTTCTCTTCTTTTTTTCCCGATGAACAATGTATGATTGCACCGGAGCTGCCGCTCTCGCCGCCTTTGTAGCTCAGCCTGCTCTTGCCGCCTTCGTAGCTCAGCCTGCTTTTGCCGCCCCTTCTGTCATTGACCTGCCACTGTCATTGACCTGCCACTGTCATTGACCTGCCTGCTGCCGCGCACTACACGCCGCTTTAAAAATAAAATGCAGCGGCGCGTTACAAGCTTCCAAAGCAATTTTTTCCGTCCAGTTCGTGTTTGGTTTGAACACACAGTAACACTAGAATCTACACAAACTATCTACTATCGTAACTAACTCTCACCATACCCACTGGGTAAATAGTGGTTGAGTGGCAACCACCTGATTGCCACCTGTCGCTGGAAATAAGGAATCGTCCTTTATTTGGAAGTAAGCGTGCCTTATTCAACTCTGTCCCTTATCTTTGCTCCGCTGCTGGTTGATGCCTGACAGCACATAAACACATAGCGCCTTAACAATCCACACATAATGTATGTGTGGATTGTTAAGAAGCAACCTGTTCTTTCCCAGATAGAGGGACATGTAGGACGGCACATTTTCTGGCCACAGACACGCATTCTGTGCACAACGCTCTCACTAGAGGTAGGGTCCGCCACTGTAAGCCAGTTTGGAGGGAGGTGACGGCAGAGCATAAGCTGAATATTAAGCCGTGTGGGAGTCCCTTATTTTTATTTCTCAAAGGTGGCAACCCTAGTAATGACAGACCATAGACGAGTTTACGCACGAAAGAATGGCATTTTGTCCCGCCGTTCTGTTGGTCACTTCCGGTGCCTTATTGTTGCCTTTGTCAACTCTGGTACTGGTCCGAGCCTACAAAACGCACACCAGTTCAAAATCCGACCACTAGATGTTGGTCTGTGGCCAGTTATACATCACCCCCCTTGCTTCGCTCATCATTTTACATAAATATTGATGAAATGCAGTCAAAATCCAACTTGAAGTTACTCACCGAGTGGTCACATCTACTTCTGGACCAATAGGCTGGCTGCTTCTACTAGTAATTCCAAAAAGAATGAGAAAATGGAACGGGTTGCACTGATTATTAATTCATGCATTTACGGGTCACAGATCCGCACGACAGAATTTGGATGTGGAATAGCACACCGTAA
>OMKY01252598.1:0-18867 GCA_900302395.1 Bregmaceros cantori
ATAATATAAATAAATTATTATTTAAAATGAAAAGCCCTAAAGTATTGGATTCATTAATCTGTTGTAAGAAAAACGCCTTTCATTAACAATGACAGACGGACATTTTTTGACACTGAAATGAAACAGTCTCAAAGATGAAATGACATGCTCAGTTTTATGCTTGTTTTACTAATAAAGTGTGGTTAAAATATAATAAAAATAATAATAAATATATGTGAATATTAAATACTAATATACATATAGTATATATGAGAAATTGCAATATTTCTTTTCTACATCTGACTATGAAACTACAACTAATATACATTTTCTTTGTTCCTATCATCTCATTAGTGTCTAACTACCAAAAAGAAATAATGTCTCAGATCCATACTATTTATATCCGGGGCCATTTATATCTGGCCCCCCGGGGCCCATGGATCCAGGGAGCCCAGGGGGGGGCCCAACAACAATCCAGATACCGATGTCGATGCTGATTGCGATAGAGCCATCTATTCTAGGATCTTCTTTAGTTGTACTTCTTTAGTCTATAAGGGTTAACTGAAATGGGCTGGGGGGAGTGACAGCAGTCAGAGGGCTCTCGGCCACAGGACAGGCCCCTGAGCCACGGGATATGGCAACCATAGGGCCCCTGGGCCACAGGAAACGGCAATCAAAGGGCCCCTGGGCTATGCGGTACGGCGACTAGAGCGCCTAGGTTGGGGGGGTTGGTATGGGCTCGGAGCGGGAGGGGCAATCTCCTTGCCCCGGGGCCCAGACCCACCTTAATCCGTGCCTGTTTATATTCCTGCAATCTGTGAATATACTTTGGGATTGCGGTAACTTTTAAACGAATGGGTGGATTTGTCCCAGATTCGGTGTGTTAATGCTCTAGGGGAGTTTCATGAACTGATTATCTCTTCAAGGCCAACACTTCCAAGATGGCTGAATTAAAGATGGCCAAACTGGTTTGGTCCATAACTTCTGACCGGGTGAATGGATTTGCCCCAAAAATGTGTAGCTTTGTTTTTCCGGATACACCTTTAGCAGTCGGGATGACTGCATAGGCCTAACTTCTATTGCAATGTTAGCGGTGGTAATAATGAGTGTTGCCACAGTTACTTGTAAAAAGTAATCCAACTACTGATTACTGAATATTTTAACTAAGTTGATAAATTACTCATATTTCAGCAGCTGACTAGTGCCAATCCACCCTAAACAAAGAAGAAATACCTAGAATGCCAATACCTTAATTGGTGGTAGGATTTTAACTTCTTTTAATGATACAACATTGAGAAAATCAATATAATCTTGGAAGGCATCAATTTTATTAACAACATTAAGATGCACAATGACTGTTGGGCATGGACGACTAAATTGTACCTAAATGGTTTTGGGTAACTTTAACGTGATTATTGCTTTTAATGTGATTGCTGGGGGAGAAAGGTTAAAATCAAAGTGTTGAAGCAACTTTTTTACTGACATTGTGTGCATTTTGCAGATATGGGCAGAGTAGCCATAAAAATTACTTAAGTAAAAGTATTGTTACCTCAGCATAATATTACTCAAGTAAAAGTAAAAAGTAGTCATCTAAATAGTTACTCAAGTAAAAGTAAAAAAGTACTCCACAAAAAAGTTACATAAGTAGCGGGAGAGAGAGAGACCAAGAGCGAGAGAGAGATATGACGTCAACATACGTGCCAACAGTTCCCAAGGGGTGCGAGTAAAAATAGAAAGTAACTTGTGAAAGATCTACTCCAAAAGTTAAAACACACTTACTAACTAAAGTTAATATACACAACAGGTGTAAGGGAGTAAATGTAATGCGACTGAGCCTGCAGTACCTGTCCCTTCTTGGCCGCCAGGAGTGCGAGTCGCTCCAAGCCGGTGGACTGTTCTTCATCTGTGGGAACACCTCCACCTGGTGGCGCGCAACACGCACGCGATTAAATTATCAATAATTCAAAATTATTGAGACGTTTAATTCTTACATTTCATTCCAAATATATATTTCCTATTCTTGATTTACGTTTGCCACGCATGGATACGTAAAATCGACCTTCAACTGTCAATTTGAAGAAAAAACGAATAAACATGAAATAATCTAAGAAGTGAACTTGTAATTTAAATTCTGCCTGTATGCAGCACACCTTGACGAGATTAAGGGGCATTTGAAGAAAGTAAAGTGTATTTCAAAGGAACGAATTGTAGTAACGTTTTTTTTGTTGTTGAAAAAAATAACATCGGTAGGTTGCGAATACGTTTTCTTTTGGATCACCTTCTAGAAAAACCGTTAATCAAATTGTGTAGTAGTACAAAGACGTCTTAAGCATGTGGACCATAGACTTATGGACTTAATAGATTAGTAAACGGTTAATATTTATCGTGATGTCGACGAATTCTGTTGTAGATCGTAATTTGTGGGTGCAACCATTTAAACCCATTATTTGTTTGATCAAATATACACAATGAAACGGCGATATGGGTCTTGTTTGAACGACTCAAAGTAGCTAACACTCAATCGAGTACATTTTCCACACCTCGATAGACTACACGTCACATTTTACAATCTCAGCCATGGCCAGATTTGTTTTAGTTTTTTAGTTTACAAACATAAACATCACGCCTTGCGCGTTGAATGAACTCCGGGCTACTGAGACTGCACAGCCACGCCAATTGGACCAGAATAGATCACTGGCACTGGATCAATTGGCATGATACTTACTTACGGGAGGTGGGCTTCTCTCGTGGGTTTCTGGGTGACCTTGTTTCTGAAAAACTGTTAAAAGTCGCAATCGTGCTGAATTATATTGCGATACATTGAGATGTTTATAAACATTGATTGTCTCAGTCTAGAATTATCGGTAAAAATATATTCCACTCAGTCCTGAAAGTTAGGTCACTGACAAGTACGTTCGCTCTAATGATTATTCATTCTAGAATATACCCAAATATGATCCAAATATAATCATGTTACCGCATTCGATCGGTGACCCTTACCCGCCATCGTGCGGTGTGGGGGGCGCTGGGCGATGCATCTTGGCGCGCAGCGCAGCACAGAGCACATACGGAGCAACTGTCGTCCGGCCATGGTGGGTTCTATGTCGTTGACTGCGGGTTGTGTCGGGTCACACCGACTCCTTGCTCGGGTTTACCGGCCACATGACCGGTGACTCTTATTTATAACTACAAGTGCCCACTTAGATCACACCATTGCCCGCGACATCAACCAATAGGCAGGCGTGGGTGCTGGGTAGTAACGGGTTACATGTAATCAGATTAATCTGATTACAAAATTAGGAACTGTCTTCCCTTACAATAGCATCTAGATTATAGTTAAATTGAAAATAGGGGATTACATCCACTTTCACAGTCCAGTGACCAGTCACATTTACAAAGCGTAATTTTTCAAGAAAACCAAGTTAAAATTTAAAACGAAAATAAACGTTTGCATTTTTGACTTATTGTATTAGGATTGTATGTAATTTAATTTAGTAATACAAAATAAATAAAATGGGTAGTGGTATTACATTACTGCCTTATAGTCCGGTCTGTCTTGTAGTGCCGAAAATACAGTGATTTAGAACACTAAAATTAATGCAGCTGTTAAAGTCACTTTATTGACTTTAACAACTGCATTAATTTTAGTCTTCTTAATCACTGTATTTTCCACTTTGCATCCTGCCTCACACATGTGGTTTTCAACTGTTGGTCAGCCGCGACACAAATGATTAACATTTGCATCGAGTCAACATCTTCAGCCCAGTATTGACATGGCTTTGTACAAATAACCCCACACACAGTTTTTGTTGGGTTCAATATTACAAATTCAATTGGAAATGTGTATATGATGGTGTTACATCTTCATTAACTTCTATTGTGATTTTTTTATAGGGTGTATTGCCCTAATGTAGGCCATTTTTCGCAACTGTAACAATCAGTTGCCTAAGGTGAGACAGTGAAATGTAGTATTGAACAGTTGAATATAATATTAGACTCATTACCATAGTTTGCTTTTACCATAGTTTCTCACATTTATTAGTTTAGGGAGTAGCCAGAGCCACTGGAGCTTTGGTGTCCCATATTAGGCAGTCGCCCACTTTAGGGCAAATATAAAATATAATTTTAAACTATTTCCTTATATGATTCTGGTATATGTTAATTTGATGGGTGGCTATGTTGCCTGTGTGTTGAGAATCATTGTTCAAAGAGAGGGTTGTGAGCAAGCTTCTAGACTCAAAATTTGGTGTATATTTAGGAACATCAAATAACAATGCCTCGACCAGAGAACACCCCTTTCAGGGAAATGAAATGTGCAGTTCAGTCATTGGTATTTCCGTGTATTTTCATTCGGTTCAATATTCATCAAATCATATACAGTCAATAAACAAAAATCTGAACCACACACAATAAAAAACACATATTCAAAAACTGTTTGGTCTCTCCAGTCGCGAACACAGGTGTGCTCCTTATTACCGCTCCAATGGCCACGACCCCCGTTGCGTAAATCTATTAGTGATCATATAAAAGAAAATACAATAAATGTATTCACTGTGGATTAAAAAAATAAACAAAATGCATTTTGGCTTCGTCCATGGACACCGCCATGGACGTCTTGTGCATCAAATTCATGGTCGACCTGAAGTAGCAACTAGCCAGAAAATCTAAGATGACAAGAGCTTCATTCACAGGTAAGGACAAAGAAAAGGCACATTTAAATATATGTTTTGAACATTTAAATTTCATAATTCCTAAATTTCCTGAGCAAGGGTGTTGGTGGGTCTGCAGTCCAACGGAAGTGTCGGAGGTCATCTGAAAAAAAAAGTTGGAATGACATGAATGAAGGTTTTTTTTATTTCAATCATTCACCTCTCTTGGATTAACTAGAAGTATGCAGTTGTCGCCGTCAAAGAGATATCCCCAAAACGCGATTGTTACAAGTCAGCGGGAGCAGCTGGCCGAACTGCGCCCTTCGTCCGTGGACCGCCCATCGACATTCATGGTGCCAACATCATCCGTGGAGCCTCCAGCGCCGCCAGCTGTTCCCCATCAGCGTTCAGCCGCCCGCCTCCTTATAAGGCCACGTCCGACCCCGGAGAGACGCAGCCACATTTCCTCTGAGCAGGTAACCACAACCTGACAGAGCATGTCACTCACCAATACCTAGACGAGATTGAATCCAATTTGATAATCCTTCGGATTGATCACTTACCTGGTCTCTCTCCTGTGTTCAGCGTACCCCTGGGAGTCTTCCGCCCGCGCCCGATCCGACCCCGATGGACCAGGACCAGATAAGCATACCTGATGACTCTGACCGCATGGACGAGTCGTGATATTGTTTCTGCCTTTGTATTGCTTTTTCACCTTCGGTCTACGACACCTTAAACGAACTACAATAATTAATAAAAGGTTGTTAAACCCTCTGTTTTGTCTCTCTCTGGGAAACCAATATATTCCAAAGTTGACCTGTGACAGCGATAGAAGCATCAAAAAAAGCCCCAAAATATTGTAGAGCCATGCTTTGTATGTTATGTGGCAGGGGTGTGTATGTCCAAGACAAATTTCTCTTGGACCCTGCGGACCTCCCCTTCTCGCCGGTGCGCCCATCGCACGCCGCGCCGCCTGATGTTGTGCACAGCCCATCAATGGGATGATTGTCAACCAGCAAGAGCTATTGGCTGTGTCCGAAATCGCTCCCTATCCCCCATATAGTACACTATATGGGGCGCACGCCATTTTGTAGGGGTGTCCGAATTCTCCATGTACCCTATATAGTGCACTGAAAGTATCCCACAATGCACCGCAAAAAGTAGTGAGCATCGGATGTACCTTCAATGAAGCAATATAACCCATAATGCATTGCGAGACATTTTTGGACTTTTTCTTATTATTGTTGAATTTTATAATTATATTTGTTATAATTATATAGTATAATAATTTTGACTGCGCCAACTCAAGTGTCCGAAATCTCGGCCGTCGCTGTTGAGTGCACTATAAGTGAGTGCATTATATGGGGGGTAGCGAGGAGGGGATAGGGAGCGATTTCGGACACAGCCATTCTTCTTTTAGAGATAATGAAGTATATTCAACTTTTGCCTGGTTAATGCCTGAAACAAGAGCTGCCTGCACCGTACCTTGTTGCTGGGAATGAGGACGGAGATTTTGCTGAGAGACAGTGGTTTGTTCCGCCTGG
This sequence comes from Bregmaceros cantori, assembly GCA_900302395.1. Taxonomy (NCBI): domain Eukaryota; kingdom Metazoa; phylum Chordata; class Actinopteri; order Gadiformes; family Bregmacerotidae; genus Bregmaceros; species Bregmaceros cantori. The sequence goes on from OMKY01252598.1 coordinate 6,173, forward strand.
GATGTGCTGTATTCAACGTTGGCTGCTTCCAGCATGGCTTCCTTTTTAGCTTTCACAGCCCAGTGCATTGACTGTAGATGAGGAGGGTTGGGGTTAGAAAATAATTTCACCTCTATGATAGGCAGTTGTTTCCAATAGGAAGGGTGGATTGCCGTAATGTGGGACACTGCCTAATATAGGACACCTAAGCTCCAGTGGCTTTGGCTCCTCCCTAAACGAATGAATGTCAGTGAAACTATGGTAAAAGCAAACAATGGTAACGTGTCTAACATTAAGATCAACTGTTCAACACTACATTTAACTGTCCCACACTACGCAATTAACACTCCCACATTAGAAAGTTGAAAGATGGCTGACATTAGGGCAATCCATCCTACAGAACAGAAACACAGAGGTAACACAACAACCGATGTCCAGTTTGGTAGTGCTGCTGGGTACTTGCCGTCTTGACGGAGTCTTTGAGCGCCATCCACTGGTGGAAGGAGACACTCACGCCACTCCGCTTCCACAGGTCATAGTGCTTCCTCTTCTCCCCGTCACACAACACCTCCCTGGCCTCTTGCAGCTTCTGGAAGTCTGAAACTGAAGGAAGTAGCATTAAACTGAAAACAGGAAACTGGTATTGCGTTTGTAATTTGAGTTTGGCTTAGACGGGAAACATGCTACAATGGTAACATTCTGACTTCTGCCAAGATCAAATGGCGAATAAAATGCATGTCAAATAGGGCTGTTGCACGGTGACGTCACAGCTTGGCGGTGGCAGACATTTTGGTGGTATCATTGCGGTCAGATGAACAAGAGATAGAGATATTTGCACACACTTGTCCGTTTAAAAGTTGTGTTATTGATTTATCCATGGTAATATGCTGTCAATCACCAGCCTAGGGCAGCCTAACTACTTCCTTTGTATTTGCTCCTATATAATGGACGTGAAGTGGTAATGTATACCACATACTTCACCGTACAACATGATACCAACAAAATGTCTGCCACCGTCAAGCCGTGACGTCATATGCAACAGCCCTATCAACATAAAACACATACCAGCTTTGGGGTTGTCTGGGTGTTTGTCCGGATGGCAGAGCAAGGCTCGGATTCTGTACTCATTGCTGATCTGTTCACTCTGGTGAATGTTTACAGTATTAGTACATTGTAGTACACATTCTACAACAATGCTACCATAGACCTATTAGCACCGCAGCTGGCAAACATATGACTATAAGGTCATAGGTAAAAGAGTTTTTTGAAAAGTAAAACGTTATTATTTTTTTCCTGCTATTTTTAGGGCGCAAGCACCGTTTTTCATTCTTTATTGAGGGATAGTGATCAAGAGGATTAAATCGGAAACTGGGATGAAGAGTCAGGGGGAGACATTGCAGGAAGGCCGGAGGGAGGGGGACGGGAACCCGACCTATGGTCTGGGGGAGGGACTCTGCCACCGCGCCACCCCCCAGAAACGTTACGTTTTTGAAAGTGTGAGCGGCCCTGGTACCATTTGTTTTTATTTACTACTGTTGCAAACGTTGTCTAAAGGGGGCGCTAAACATTTAACCGTGGTGTCGCCTGTACGGCCGCCACTGCGTTCACCCGTGTCACGACTCTCGATCCGTACGCGCGTCGCGATCGGCATCAGTGTAGAACCTCTCGAAATTATTTAGAATCGAGTCGATCACATTTCCAAAAAACACTAGTCTTTCCAGTTTAAACACAGCATTGCCATGCATTCAGTGCCATTGCCATGCACTCAGTGAGTGAATAGACGGAGCTCTTGACGATTCTTATTTTTCACAAAATTGACGACTCATGCATGCTGTACTCACCGATGACAGCTCATCGCAGCCCAGTAAACCGTAATAGTCCTCCAGCTCCGCTCGCTGACCACTCACCAACGCGTCCATATACGACGGGGCGAGTGTTGGATGAAAATCAACGAAAAATCAGTGCTCTTCGGTGTAACGGACTATTAGCCAATTCTCTCGTGATGCTGGAACAAACAACACCGGAGAACGTGGACAATGAAAAACAACGGCTTTTAAAAGTGATGTTCAAACGATTAAAACGACGGCAAGTTAATCCGTATTCTAGATAAGGGAGGTAAAATCTAAGTACGCCGCGTTTGTTTGTGCTCGTTCGGTCATCTGTTGCATGCGACCACCTAGGGACCGTCACAAAAGTGCAGTACGTGATCCTATTCCCTAATCGACACTTAGGTAGAAAATCATTTCAAGTATTTTCACCGAAACGCTATTTTGAAAAGCAAGAGATTCAAATTCCAAAATTAGAATATATTGAGGTTGATATTGGTGTTTTATCTTTTCTTTTTTTTTTTTAAAGGCCACACTCAACTCGTTTTTTTCTGGCTAAACGAATAAATACGTTTTAGGGCCTGTATTTCATTGATGTCCAGGAGAGTAAATGTTTGTTTTCTTTCTCTATAGTGTCTATGACATAGCTATTCAACTACTTTGCTCAGGGGGCCACATTGTTAGAAACCCAATGGTCCAGAGGTCGGAGCAGATGCCAGACTGCAAACCCCCCTTCAGTAATCTCCGGCCTATTAGTACAACTTGACACGACGCAAAACCACAGTTTCATAACTTTTATTTAAAGTAGCATACTTCCCATTAAAGGGGCTTCAATTATATGCAACAATGGTGCTTTCTTGTTTGTAATAAGCAACATTTGAAACGACAACACACAAATAGTAGTAAACAGCAGCAGCTCACTTAAACTACAACACATTTATAGTGCATGTGTTGAGGGAACAGAAACTCCAAGTTAGCCAACCATCAACAACAAAATTTTAGTGCTTCTGGTGAGTAAAGCATGTTTGACCAACACATTTTTTTCAGGATTCCTCTGGGGGCCAGAAGAACTGATTGTGGTGGTCCGGGGTTTCCAGGGACAGCTTGGTGCAACATCAATAATAAGTAGAATATAATAGAATATATAATAGAATAGAATGTATAACTAGAAACACTCAGAGATTGCAAACCTGCACCGTAGTGGTACAAAAAAAATAGCACTTTTAGTGCTAGCAGTATGTGTGGCACAACTTTTTCAGTTATCCTGGGGACAGACAAACCAACACTGCCAAAAGCATAACCTGCTTTGCGGCTCCGCCCCACCACCCGGTGCAGGTAACAATTTTTCCACAGCTGTGGGTCTGTCTGCCTCTAATCAGGACGAGGTTAATCAACCTGTCTCCAAGTCGGGGCTACACGGTATTTATATGTGCCCAGTGTGCTTTGGGCACATGCATCACGGTGTAAACTCCACCAGTCACATATGCTGGATGCTAGCGCCGACCCGACTAGCCTTGTGTAGCCTCATACTGACATCTAGCATCATCTATTGTACAGGCACTGCGTTGGAACCGCAACCAAGTGAAAAATGCACTTCTAAGACACACAGGTTACAATTGTATGTACAAAAACAACAGGAACAGAAGAACAGTCAATGGACACCGCTGGAAAAGGACAGAGATGGCAAGTAACAAACTACGAATACTTAAGTACTGTTCTTAAGTAGTTTTTTCAAGTATCTGTACTTTTAGAAGTACATTTTTCTTTGATGACTTTTTACTTGTAATGAGTACATTTTTAACAAAATATCTGTACTTCTACCCCTTACTTTTCCCAAAACAGGCTCGCTACTTTTTTTGCGCCCGATGGTAGGTGGTAGGGATATGTATAGTGTGAATGAGCCAGTAGGGGCGGTCAACAGATGTTAATTTCAATGTTGTGACAGTTATGACAGTGGGATTTATGAACCTTAAGAAATAAGGCCACGTTATTAACAATTTATTCAAACATTCAAAATTTCTAAAACTAAACTCAAAAATACTTTTTGAGTATGTTTCTGATCCTGTACTTTTAACTCTACTCGAGTAGATATTTGGATCAGTACTTTCTAGTCGTACTCAAGTTGTTTTTCCACAAATGTATTTTAATCTTACTTAAGTAAGAAATTTGGGTACTTTTGCCATCTCTGGTAAAGGTTGACCCATGTTGGAGCACACTCTTCTACAAGGGGAGGAAGGGACATTTTTTCAAGGTAGGAAGGTTTCACGTTAATACATTTGCACTGCAGTTTGAAAGTGAACCAAATATATTTTGTATGAACAATAACTAAACACAATATAAGGAACTTTAAAACAGAATTTTTGCATTCTGAGCCGGTTCAGTACCAATATTTTGGTGGCGGAACGGTTCCTAGAACGAAAACGTTAAACATAGGCCTGCCTGAATTGTTGGGGAATGTAACGTTTTAAAAAATAATTTACTTTTCAAGCCTTGCTATGCACACACAATCACCGATGCCATATGGCTGTCACACTATACAATGACACAACGATGACGTTACGACAATGATCACAATGCAACATACGACCACATTCTCATCTTCTTTCTGATGGTGAATGGAACTCCCAGCAAAGTCCAGAGTGTGGTAAGCTGAACTATCACACTATCATTCATATCACACTAACACTATCATTCCGGAATTCACCTTGTAACATTGGCAGGCCACATTGAAATTGAAAAGTGAGAAGTTGATTAAAGTGGCGTTATTGAAGATTGATGTGTTCCCATTTGATAAACACTTGAAGTTGAAATAAGAGTGAAAATAGAAGAAAATATAAATGCTATATTGAATATGAAGCTATGTTCCACACTGTCAGTGCCACTGACACTCCTTCACTACTGAATGCCATTAAAGTTGAGGTGACACCATGTGTACTGAAATTGTCAAAAATATGATATATTGCAGTTTGTAATAACCATGTTTGGCGCTAAAATAGGTCAAAACTATAGAAGCACTCAAGAGAGTGCAAGCCTGCGCCAAAGGCATGGGGACACTGATGCTAAAACATCTAGGCACTATTATGTTACTTACAGGCTACAGAAATACACCAAAATGCAATCACTTGTCAACAGTGGTACGCGAGCACATTCTTGGTGGTAGGCAGGATTAGTCAGAAAAATAAATACTTTCGCGATCTGCCAGAGGTAGCAAGCTAATCCAGTTCTCCGGCTTGGCAAACCATAGGGCTAACCGCTACGAGCTGTGTTAGCACCACGCAGTAAAGGGGACGTGGCCATAAGGTGATCAGTTTGTAAGCTCATAACAGTTGTTCAACTATTATATTACTTATAGGCTACAGAAATGCACCAACATTTAATTACTTGTTCTGTTGGTCATTTCCAACAACTCTACAAAATTTGATCCAGATCTGAGCATAACCTGAGCAGTCTTGCTGACAGACAAACCAACGCGACCCAAAACATAACCTCCTTGGCACAGGTGAGGAACTAACACCAGATGCTAAACTTCTGGTGAGGTCTTTACACTGCTGCCACAGCCCTGGTCTGGAAGGTCCAGTCCTCATTCAATGTATGAATCACAACATATACATTGGTAGATAAATCTTAATATTACCACAATAAGAGAATAACATGAACACCGGCTAACACTGTACAGCACTGTCGGCATGTCCGTGAAGGGACATGCGTCTGAGCGGACAAAGGCAGCGAGGGCGACATGGCGAGTCGGCAGCGCTACTCCGACCCAAACCCCTGGAGTCCGAGCCGAACCTCGGTCCACGAGTGCCGCATGAGTCACGATGCAATGAAAATGGCGGCCTTTAAAGTTTGAGAGAGGATGAGGTGGGCGAGGCTTTGGGCGGGGCTTTGTAGAGTCTAATTGACACAGCGCCTTGTAACTCTGCAAATTAACACCAACACTAATAAATATTCAACTCTCTCTGTAGTTGTAGTAACTCTGAAAGATTCAATGAACTTTGACACTGCATATTTAACACTGCAGAATTTACTGTGTGATTGGTCGTTGTCTTCTTCTGCTGAAGAACAAGAATGTGACGATCAACTGTCCTGAGACTTGACACTGAACAACATAGAAGAATAAGAAGACGCGTGCTAGACAATTATGATCGAGGGGTGTGGCGCCGCCATAAAAGAAAAATGTGATCGTGTTGTCAGCTCTGGGGGGAAATAATCGGTCCCCTGGTACCCCTAACCAAGACCAGTTCCTCGGCAGGATCAGGAAGAGGGCATGCAAGTTTTATCCCAATCTCTCCTGTACATCACCTTTTCACCGTCCTTGGCAGACATTAACGTACCTTGTCTACTAGGACCAACAGACACAAAACAGCAGAGATGTGACCAAGTCCCTCTTTCAAGTCTCAATTCTCACGTCCTTCTTGGGCAAGTCAAGTCAAGTCCCAAGTCAACTCCAAATCAAGTCATCATTAACATGCTGTCATTTTAGCTCCAGAATCAGATTTTAATAAAGTAGCAAAAAAATCAATGCTATTATCAATGCCAAACTATTGCTTGCTATTGACTTTATTAAAATCAGATTCTGGAGCTACAATGTGGAAGGAGACACTCACGCACTCCCAGGAGACACTCAAGTCAAGTCCCAAGTCAAGTCATCATTAACATGCTGTTAATGATGACTTGACTTGGAGTTGACTTGGGACTTGACTTGCCCAAGAAGGACTTGAGACTTGAGACTTGAAATAGGGACTTGGTCACATCTCTGCAAAACAGTACTTTGTGCGGTGATGTTTTTGTGCTCTGCAAGTAATACTCAACATTGAACACTCTTGCAGGTTATGTTTCCGTGAACTAAATAACTCCACAGAATGTGTATGTTTATTCGGAAACCTGTTGTACTGTACGTCTATGCAGTCATCTCTGACTGCTAAAGGTATATCCCTGAAATGTGATAGAAGCATCAATAAACCCCAGAAATATTGTACAATGAGAAAGTGTGAAATTAATAAACTAATAAATAACAATTAAGTGTATCTTATTAATATACAATGTATGGAGAAATTGTATATCCAAAGTAATAACACATTAAGGAACTATTTTTAATATAATAATTGTGTAGTTTTTTGACCGTTTTTATTAACATTTAAGTGATGTTGGAGTAACTTGAAATAAGGCAATATACGACTTCCTTCATTTGATAATGTTAAAAATGGTGGACAAACTCTAGAGGAAGGCGGGTAAAAGTAATAATAACACAAAAAAATGCTGAAGTTGGTGCGTTTTTTTCACCTGCATTGATAGAGATATATTTAGTTGAGGTCACGCATCATAACATGATATGGAGGGCCACAATCTGGTAATTAGCCCCCCGGCCTCCGAAAGGACACACCACTGAAGATTTCGCAAACCAGCTCTCTCCATCTTTGTCCTTGGCCACTCGCATCATGTCATCTTTTTCTCTGTCTTCCTCTCGACAAAGCAGTAATTGCAGCAAAATACTTTGGAAAAAAGACCAATATAATGCATATTTTCAGTTGTTTTACACTTTTTGTTGAGGGCATATTTCCCCATGTGTTCATTCATAGTTTTGCTGCATTCAGTGTGAATCTACAATGTCAATAGGCATGGAAAGAAGAGAAACTGAATGAGAATGTGCGTCCAAACTTTTGGTTTGTACTGTATATTGTTCACAAAAATATGTTTGATGTGATGAAACTGTCAATTTTAGTGTAAATCTCACAGGTAGTGTTTACAAATATCCACAAAAGGCTGATGGGGAGAAGCATGGGGGGTGGATTTAAATGTATCTTTAGCTGAGCCCGATGTATTGCTCTGCGCACGATATAACCATGTAACCAACATGATTAATCAGTGAAATAAAAAGAAAATAATAATTTGTGTGCATAATTACATATTTTAGTGACGTTTGCTCACAGATGCAACGCTAATGTGTTCGCGAACGACACATCAGCAGCGTGCAGTCGCATGCAAATGAACCAGCAGCTAGGCAGCGGTTCCACTCTCGGCCACCGTGCGGCTCCCTCCTCGAAACATGGCGGACGCTCAGAATATTTGTAGCGGTGGCGGCGACGCCTGCTCGCGGGTCGCTGATCCGGGCGAGCCGGTGGCGAAAAAACCCAAATTAAATTCTATGCAGCATCCACACGGCATGCGGGACACTGAGCGCGACGTATCCCGCGCACTGGCGGCATCGGCGTGTCGAGCGGCCGCGGCCGCGAATTCCCTGTCCGCGGAGAAGGAGGAGCGGGAGGCTGCGGTAGAGCAGGCCCCGGCGGCCGGGTCGGGCGGAGACAATGGGGCCGGACTCCCGTTCTCTCCCGAATACGAGCACCAAATGGACGCCCGGCTGGAGGACATGAGCGCACTCAGCATGCTCCCAGACCCCGCAGGTACATACCGCCCCCCCTGTCGTCCCTTCGGACAGTTTGTTTTAAACTTCCCGGCGACGCGGCTAACTTCCGACGAGCTAACGCGGCTATCAGGCTAACGTAGTAAATAGCCTGTGTATGTTGTGTGCGTGAGAGCGGGACGCAAATATCCGTTTCATAGGACGCTATCGCATGTGTGGCATGCGCACAGCGAGTGCGGATCCCCAAAACGGTCCGCTTATTTTGTTAGGGTTAGGGGTTAAGGTCAGGGGTTATGGTTAAGGGTATGCAGTAGAACGTTAGTGTTAGAGGTTACGATTACGATTAAGGGCATGTAGTGGGACGTTAGTGTTACGTTTAGGGGGTAGGGTCCAAAACTGGACCCTAACAAAATAAGCGGATCGTTTATGGGATTCACACTCGCTGCGGACATGCGCAGATGCAACTATTGCGATAGCGTCCTACGAAAAGGATATTCGCGAGCGGGACGCGGCTAAATGTTTTTTGATTTCATGTATTTTTAAACCACGTTGAACTCCTCGTCCATGTGATTCCGTGGATTTCCACTGCATTCCATGGCATTCGTGTGCGCCAAACGGACTCTAGACATACTAGAGACCCGAAAAAAGATGTACTAGAGTCCCGCCAATGGGTCTCCTCCGAGTTGGTCGACAAGCCGATTCTTCGTGACTTTTGAGCGCCTGTGATTGGTGCGATTGGAAGTGCACTCATTCGGCTGGTGTGATTGGTTGCTCCGCTGGCGGCATAAAAGTTGTGCTGTTGAGTACTTCAGTGTAAAGGACAAATGTATATCACGATGCGGTTTACTTTATGTCACAATAACGATTACCGATATCACGATATGTTATTTTCTCACAATGGAACCATGGGACAGAACATGACACAGTGAGATGCAGCAGCCTTCACTTTTTTACTACATATAAATAAATACATAAATACTTATACTGTGTATAGTGGGCTACAGTAACGATCATATATCAATTTAACTGGCAAAAACTCAACTATCATTCACACACATTGTAGTGCAATGTTTTATATAAAGTGTAAACATCAGGGTTGAACAGAGCTCTGTCCTCAGGATATATATTGTCACATCGCCCACCTCTACTTCAGTAAAGTAGATCATTTTTAAGGCTTGTAAAACACCAGTCTGTCTCATGGACCTACCAGGTGTTCCGTACTAATAACTAATATTGACACGTTTCCTCCTCAAGTAATTGTTTGGATTCATATTGTTCATGAGACCGAATAGTTACTCTCTGGCTAAGACTCATCTAAGCATATGTTGGCATTTGAATCAATCTTAATAATTTATAATTTAACCCACACTAAAACATAATCTAGGTGCAGTTGCTCAGATTTGTTTTTAAGTGGTGTGAAGCAGACACATCAGCCCAGATTGTGTTCTGGGATTGTATCGCATGCTGTCCGGGGATGCACTTTATTTTCTTTGTAAAAAAATGCTCACTTTTTGCCATTTTGTATAAACTACAGTAACATGTTGTGGAGTTGCAGCAGGCATGTTTATAAATGGTTCAGACAAGTAACCATGGTTCAGACGATTGATACATTTTGGTGGTGCCATTGCAGTACACTTGGCATCCTCGTTTAAGTCTTCACATAGCGGCGTACAAGAGGTGTCTTGCTTGACACAATGTGATTACTTTTTGTTCCCTGCGCCGGGGCGTAGCTGCGAAGCAGGTTATGCTTTTAGCCGCGTTGGTTTGTCCCCTCGATAGCCGAAAAAGTTGTGCACGGATCTGGATAAAATTTTGAAGAGTTGTTGGAAATTACAAAAGAAAGATGATGATCCAAACCTAATGCAGCTGAGTGTGTTTTCAATTTCCTAGGTTTCGATATGCCCTCCAATGGGCTTGCTGAAATACCTGACGAAGACGACCGGTCATCACGCGCCAGCTCCAGCGATTGGACCCCACCTCAACTAGGTAGGTCTCGGTGCTGTTCACTCACATGTAGTGATGCTGATGCTGCTTGGCCACTTCCTATGCTTTTTAAAATTGGTATTAGATTTGAGTTTTCAACTCTTCAGCGTACAGACAGTGATGCAACGCATCGGGTACCCCCGGGAGAGCCGTGAATTTTCACGAAACGGGTGAACAATGACTCGCTGCATCGGGTGATGGCTCGGGGCCGGTCGGAACACCTTGTGCGCGGGCGCACATGCGGGTTCGGTTCGTCCGGTGTATTCATAGCGGTCCAAGTGGTGCACAGATCTTAAATTTAAATTCAAGCGAGTAACGGGGCGGATCTAGAATGAAGTATGATGGGTACAGGTGGGCACGCTTCGTGGAAAATCTAACCTGTGCAGGACTCTGGTATAGACCGCTTCTTGACTCTGTAATCATCCCGAAGCACACAGTCGAGCAGCCGCACGGCATTTGGTAAACTGTAATATGCATCCAATCGGGCAAGTTATGTCCAATGGCGATATCTTCATCGGACCTTAATTTGGCCGATATAATCTCTTCTTGACAAAACGATGCAAAATAATAGTACATATATGTCAGTTTATTTTCTGTAGTTGATCAATCACATTTTTCTTCGATCATTTCGGCAAATGCATGCAAGACTTGCTTGTGTTGCTTATAATTGTTGTGAAAAATGATTCTGAAAGTCAAAACAAGTTTTAAGTGTACTGATTACCAATTTGTATTAATACTGTGGTAGCTGCACCCAACCTGTTGTACGTGAACAATGACTGTAAAGACATTCATTAATTCCTACATTAATCGCCTAACCTGTACTAATAATATATATAGTAGTTTGATTTAAGGAAAGACATAATACATGTTTTTGCTTTTTATGTTATCTTCTGTATAATTTAAGGCCCAATAATTGTGCTGGACACCAACTAGATGGTTTAGGAATGTCAAGAATGCTAGCATCGCTCCCACATTCAGTATTAAGCAAGCATCTTTTTCAGTAGCATTTTAGAATTATGTTTTGTGAAATATATGACAGTTGACTGACTTGCCTATGTGGTTACAGATGTTCAGAGCTTCATCCAGGAGCATATCATGCGAGAAACTGACCCACGCAGCATCCTGAGGGACCTGCTCCCAGAGACTTCGCTGCCGCCTGATCTGGACGACATGACACTGTGGCAGATCATCATCAACATCTCTGATCCGCCCAAACGGAAGAAGCGCAAGGACATCAACACGCTGGAAGACGTGGCGCGTCTGCTGCAGGAGAGCAACAAGATTCTGGTGTTGACTGGAGCTGGAGTAAGGATCAAATCAAATCAAACTTTATTTATATAAAACTTTTCATGCAGAGCAATTCAAAGTGCTTTACAGCAACACAACAAAGCAAAACAACGAGAATAGAAGGAAGGGGACACTTGACCCCAACCTTCCCTGACCCATTAAAACAACCATACCAACATACAAATACAAGAGCACACACATCACACACACACACACACACACACACTCTCTCGATCCCTCTCGGGCTCTGGTTGAGATACTTGTCGCATTTGCTGGATACCCTGGGGGAAATCTTAAACACACACACACACACAGGCAATGGATCTGTCACTAAAATGAAGGATCATGGCTCTCGTCTCAACAATTTTGCTTAACAGATTAACTATGTTCACACTGCCTGACATAAATGCATACAATTATACTTGTTTCTTATTTAAAACAGATAAAGGTTTTTTAAATACCTTGACAGTTTCGGCTGTGGGGCTGCAGCCTTTTTCATGGATTTGGCGTCCTGTTGTCACGGCGACGCCATAGCTATATCACTTCCTTGTGGCCGTGCTCCGGCCGACGTTCCCGCCAGCCCGACTCCGCCAATCCCCGTGTGGGGGGGCGTTGTAGGATGGAATCCCAGACACGAGAGTGTACGATCCCTCTGCTCTGTTGATGGGTTCCTTGTCACGCTTCCTAATCTCAATTGCTTCTTTTATCCATCAATGATATCTGTTGCTCTCTGTCTCTGATGTGATGATTCCTTGCATACAATGCTTAGGTTCAAGGGAAATTCAAGAGCTATCTGCTGTTTGCTCATGTTAAAAACATATTTTTAGCATATATGATGAATAAATACTGGACAGTACCTGCAGTGTGACATTTTGGGCATGGGCCGCCACTGGCGAGGCGAGAATGCTTTCATCATTTCAGTCATTGATTAGTTCCTTCCAACCGTAGCAACCTTTGCCTTTTTAAAGAAGAGGTTCAAGTAGGGCTCTGCAAAAATTTTGAAATGATTTTTCGATTTTGAAATTAAACATTTTGTTATAATATGTATTATTGTGGGTTTGCTGGTTGTAGTGAATTGTAATTGGATATTTGGATGTGTTTAAATATATTTAATACAATTCATGAAATTCTGGATTTAATAACGTATAATTATATTAATTGCATGTCCAAAGGTGATGTCTCTACTTCATTCCTAAAAGTCAAACTATTTAAAACTGTATTTGAAATAAGAAAATTACATTTTTAAGTCATAAAAT
>OMKY01252604.1:0-15963 GCA_900302395.1 Bregmaceros cantori
CCCATAGAACCCTATATAGGAAAATGCTGAAATATGACACACTCATTCTAGTCAGGGTCAGCATTGCCCACAGCAATTTCCAGGTCTCCAGCCCTAACTCTATAGCACCACCAATGGGCCAAATGTGCAGATAATTTCACATACGTTTCTGCCTGAAACTTCCAAACCGTGGCCGGTTTTCAAAAACCTGCTATCTCTGGATTCCGTAGATCAAGCCGAATTCAACACACTACATGACATCAATCCCCCCAGAAGAGATACACTGCCATTTGGAATTTAGTGCGAATCACTTAAAATGTTACTCCTCTCTCAAATTTTGAGCAATCACTCTGAAACTTGGTATATAGTATCTCTGGACCGAGCCTCACAGAACTATTGAAGCAAATCTTGTGCGCGCCATCTGCTTGGCCCCGTATCACTGCTTGCAGTTATATTTTTATTCTTGCTTTCACTTCTTTGTTCGTGATGTGTTCTCTATAGGAGATACCGAGGACCCTGCGGGAACATCTCATCTCTGTAGCCTGAATTCTGCTCTCTAGTTTTGCTGTGAACAGTATTGCTGGGGTTTATTGACGCTTTTCGGGGATATCCCACACTCGTTTTCTTGTGTCTGTGGAAGTTGGTACACTGCCTATGTTTGCAGAAGCTTCCATTTCAGATTTCTGAGCATTTATATTTATTTTATGGGCATTTATCGAGTGGCCCATTTATTCTCCGCCGCGGCTCTATTACAGAGTCCTGTTGTCATTTCCACAATTAGCCACAAATTGCCCTTTGCAGTGGCTCGGCTGTATGCTTTTAATGTCTCACTAGCGGAGTGAAAATGCTAATACGCTCAGCAGCAGGTGTTAAGTGGCTCCGCTCCGCCAACAGAGGCTCATTATTGGAGTCTGAAAAATTAATCTGCCTGTTGTTAAAAGCATCTTTTTGGAGACGCGATTAGGAAAAGACGATTTGGTTCGCCGTGCACGGAGCCATGGGAGGAAAGTCTTGCACGTCGTCGGGCAGCTTGCCAGGATAATGGACGTTAATGTTGTTATTAAGATGGTTTTACGTCAACGTGACCTCGGATCCACACTCTGTGTTTAACCATTTCGCTGCTGTTTTTTCTGAAATTAAGATGTTGGTGCCACTATTGAAATATTCCATGCTAAATATTTGTAACACCTGTATTCAACGCGTCTTTTCAATGCATGAGTTGTCGTGTTTTTCTGAATGTTACCGAAATATATTGAAAAAATATTAATAAAATGTGTGTGCCGTGCCGCTTCAGGCCACCAGGTGGTGCCATCCGCCAGCCTCAGTGATCGACTCTGTAGTAGTGGCATATACTGCTCCCCGACGGACAGGGTCGCTACATTTATTCAGGATTTTGTCAGAAATCTGCATTTTTAGTGAGACCCACCCATGTACTGGAGACTATAACTAAAGAATGGAAACGGGTAGATACAAACTTGTTATTTTTTTTGATGATTAAGGCAAGACTGAAGTTTCCTTTGCTATGCGTTTTTTGTTGACAAGGACACAGAACTTAATTTTCTATGCGTCTTAAAAAAACATGTTGGAAAAAAAACCCTGGCACTGGGACGTGCTGAATTTGAAAATGGTTGGCACTGAATGAGTTAATGGACTGTCTGTACTTTTTATGAAGACTGCAAGTGCTCTGGAGAGTCAACAATTGCATTACCATGTGAATATGCATCATAGCAAACATGAATTGGAACTAATAATTATATTATTATGAACCATATAAATTGACTGACTACATTTTCAAATGAGATGAAGGATCGACACACGATTAAAACATAAATGGAATTACATGGACGTGTTCTGTGCAATCTGATTACATGTTGTTGTTACTATTTTCTTTATATTGATCTCCTTATCCCCATAGAACATGCTTCATTTGTCAAAGTGGGAAGGGTGGAGGAGCTGGTATAATAAAATACAATGTTGGTACGTTAGATCTGCCTGAGCACGCCCCCCCACCCCCCCACACCCCTCTTCTCCACTGCTCGTAGAGGGAATTCTGTTAATGGTCCAACGGACAGCGCGTGACTTCTGTGTCTTCAACAGAAGTGCCCATGAAAGGAGACTAATCTACAACATGGTGATCTGTTCTATAATCGGTTCGGTTCATCTGTTGTGATTACGTCCTTCGCTTCCGCTGCTCGTCCGCAAACATCTGCTCGCGTCTCTTTGCCACATGTGCTACGTCTTGATATTGGTTTATATAAAACCACTTCACCGTGGAGATGCCCCCGCCGTGCGCTGGGGCATGTTAGGGAGGGTTGTGTACGGTCCTCATTATCATCATCACTCCCGTAGTTTGTCTGACCGTTGGGTCGCCACTGAAGACTTTGCATCCAGCTCCTTCCATCTCTCTCTGTCCTTGGCCACTTGAAGGGTGTCACTCAGCCTGAAACTTGTCCACTGTTGGATGTTATCTTCCCATCGCTTTCTCTGTCTTCCTCTCCCCCTTCCATCTGGCATTGTACCTTTTTTAAGGATTGTATTGTCCATACCATTTTTGTTTTCGTTTTTTTTTTTTTTAAACTGTGGTTAGTAGATCTTCATATGGTGCGATGGTTTGCTTTATTCTGGCTTTTACTTCTTTGTTGATGATTTGATCTTTATACGAGATGCCAAAGAGTAACTTTCTAGTTACATTTTGAGAATGGCAAATTCAAAAATAAGTAATTACCATTCTAGATTGCTGCAATTTCTCCATTGAGATTATGAATTGAAAATGGGTTGTTTTGTCAAAATGTCATATCATCACAGTAGGATTATGGGTTAACCCTAAACCTAACCCCAAACCCCAGCCCTACTGCTATTGTAGATGGTGCACAGTGACATTACGGTTTGGGAGCGGCAGACATTTTGGTGGTATCATGTACGGTGAAGGATACGTAGGGCTAAGTGATATATCTTATCTCTTCACATCCATCGTATTGGGGTAAATACAATGGCCCTAGTTAGGCTGCCATCTGCTGGCAATTGATAGCATATTTCAATGGCACCAGCACTCATCGGTGCGACCAATCAGCGCGGACCTGGGTGGAGCTGGTATGGGCGACGCAAGACGTGGGCGGAGTTAGATTGTCACGCCTCCACGATGCTTGTCCCACCTACTCTACTGTGATTGGATAATACGATTTGATTGACACATTTTGGACTTGTTTTTCAACCCTGGTTTTACCCGACCCAGTGATCGTTCTAATAGCGTGCGATGCATGGACGATTCGTTGGTTCTGGCTCCTCAGGCTAATAATATGTTGCACTTCATGTCAGTGGTTTGCAAGTGGTGGCAAGCTAACTGGTTGTGTCCTCTCTGCAGCTTGTTGCCCACCAAACACGGCATCGTCCTGGGACGATACTTTGGAGCCTTCAACATGATGGACCACTTCAAAGGACGTGAGAAGAAGGCCCAGTAGAGACCGACGCGCCAAGACCACCGTCGGTTCTTGGCAAGCTGCTCAAGTCTGTCTGTAGAACGAACCTGGCCAGACACTCTGCCACAGGCTAGCCTGGCAAGCCAGACCAAACGAATCGCCCTCGCATAGCTTGAACCTGTGTTTGGGTCTGGAGGCGATGGGAATGAAAAGGGGTGTGGTGGGGGGGGACGATTGGTTTGGTCTGGCTTGCCGGGCTAAGCCTGCCAAAGGCGTGGTCAGCAAAAGTTTTCACCTGAGTCCAATTCATTTCGCTCTTTCCTTCCATCATTTCACCGCTATTGTGTTTTTATGTGCCATTTAATACTGTGCTCTTTTATATTGTTAATTTCATATGATAATTGCACATTGATGAGTTGCACGTAGTTCTACTGTTGTGAACATTTCAAGTAATGTTACTATTAACATTACAACGGAAACTTTGAGGAATGAAATAAAACCGGTATTAACCGGTTACCATTATTTTTTTAAATAAGTGTTCCTGTTCAAGAACATAAAAAAAAAAATAATGACATTTCTTTTCCCTGGAAGAAGTTCCCCGTTTTCCTTCCGTGAACCGGTCCAAAGTCCTGGCTCTTATTAATTGGTTCAACTACAACATGGTTGTACTTGTTTTTTGGTTTTCTTCAACTCGATCGATATTTTATTCCACTGCTTCATTTGTCAAGTGGGAGGTTCCATAACCCAGGGGAGTAGTAGTTCCGGGGTGGGGGTGCTATAGTATAACATATTGCTATGTTAGAGCGGCCGGAGCACGTGCCCGAGGTCCCGGAACATTAATTAGAAATATGCCGTCTTATTCTGGCGATGCAGTTCACCTTAGCCTCCAGCAGGTGGTGGCCAAGTCTTTGTGTGCCATGATTTGATGTCCTATTGAGTTAGCCTGGCAAGCCAGAACCAACAAATGGTTCACGCATCGCTTGCCCTTCACGGTCATTGGGTCTGGACCAAGCAGAGACCCAATGTCATTTGTTTGGTCCAATCAGAGCCCCGTGAAGGTGGAGCTTTGTGTGACGTGAGACGTGGGCGGAGTTTGGTACGCACCTCGATTCGAATCTTTATAAAGAATGCTCTTCCTACTCCCCGCCACTTGTCACGCCTACTGCGCTGTGATTTTATAACTTGATTTGGATCCTCCCCTTTCTCCACCCTGCTTGCTCCAGACCGTGAACCGCAAGCAATGCGTGATTGATTCGTTGGGTCTGGCTTGCCAGGTTACTATTGAGTAGGCGACAGTGGAACAGCAAAGGGCCAAATAAGTGATGAAAATAATACATAAATGTATTGTCATCTAAAATTCCAAAGAGAAACTGTAATTTTTAAATAATTGTGTATCTAAAGCACTATTAAGTTATGTGAACAATTTATAACATCTTCACTACAAACGTTGACTAATGCTGTAGTATTTCAGATGTATTATGAAGTTATGCAGTGGCATTAACATTACAAATGGTGTGCTGCAATGCTCTTGTAACCTGTGAGTCTGAGCAGTGCATCATGGGTAATTCACTTGATCGCGGTTCCAGCGCAGTACACGTACAATAGACGATGCTGGTTGTCATACTGTGTTGGATAGTCGCTCTCTGGTCGCAGTCTTCGGTTGAAAAATAATACTTGGTTTCTATCAAAAGTGCCTATCATTTCAAAGTGCCTGTATTATAGCATAATATTTTTGTTTGTACTTCTTTTTATAATGATTTATTAGCCATACTGTGAATTATATTTTAGCACATTATAATTTACTTTGTGACCTCACATCAGTTGCAACAATGTGATATCTTTTGATTTTTTTATTTTTATTTTATTTTATTTTTTTTTATTATGATCATTTCCTCAATAGGGTTGTTGCACGGTTACCTCATGGCTGGGGGTACACAGACATTTTGGTGGTTGCATCGCAGATGAACAGGCAGAGATCAATATTTGCATAACATTGTCCGGTTAAAAGTCTTCTTTTAACAATTCATTCATGCTAATGTGCTATGAATCACCAGCAGATGGCAGCCTAACTACGTCCATTGCATTTGCCCTGTGCAATGGACGTGAAGTGGTAAGGTATACCACCGTGCGTGCCACGACCAAAATGTCTGTCACCGCCAGGCCGCGATGTCACATATTAATTGTTTTAACTGATAGGACCAAAGAATGCCATATGTTGTTGAGCAGTGTCATATGATCTTCCTTTGTCATCACATCATAATGGGAAAAAAATGTGTACAATATGAAGTTAAGAGTCTTTTCGTCACTGCGGGGTCATGGGTTAACCCTAACAGTGAGTTTACACCGGAATTTGTTGGCGCTTGTCACGGTCGGTGAAATTATCGACATTGAGACCTAGCAGGCTGAGGTCGATGGGCTAATGTAAGGCCCCCCTCCGACACTTTTTGGTATTGATTCACACTGACGTCGGCCCGTGCATTAACCCTGAGTTGTCAACAGCCTCGGCGGACGCGGGGGTCAAGAGACGAGGCCTTTGCATATCCAGACTTCTGTAAGGCCTTGGTTTCTTGATCTCTCTCTGGCTCTAATCAGGAAGCGTGCCGCTTTTGCTGGATGCCCTAGGGGCAATATTGAACCTGAACTTAACCCTAACCCCTTCCCAGAACCCCAAAACAGGACATCTGTGACGAAACTACTCGATACGGAATAGAAACATTCCTGACAAGATACCTTCTTAAATACCACCACACCCATAAAAGTTGGACGCATTATACATGGATGTAATCTAGTAAAATCCATCACAGTTGCCACTGGTCTATACTACTATTGGGGGCTCATTCCATTTGAACACATCTGTATATGGAAGAGAACTGCCCACATCTGTGATGTAAATTATGTGCGTTTTTAAAAATGTAATAATGATACATATGCGTTGCGATCTGAAAAGTTGGAGTAATAACAAACGCTTACCATTAATTTGGCCGTTCGGACCCGGGCTTCAACACTTGTAGCTCAGAACCTCACCCGGACTGGAAGATGGACCTGCAGACTCCGGTCACAGTGCAGCTTGTGTAGAAATAATATTAATAATGTGTCAAATAATATTGTCTGTATTACTGTCTGATCATTGTGTGTAAACAGCCGTTTAACTTGGATAAAGGTTAATGAAGGGTTTTTGATGTATACCAGAATCCACTTTATTCATTCATTCACCCATTCATTCACTTTCATCTTTAAAATGATGTTCATTGAAATAATTGTGAGATTATTATGAAATCCATTCACAATCAGTCTAAGTGGTCGTGTGGTTGATACATGTAAAAAAAATAAATATTTTACTAGACCGTCTTATGTCTTCTCATGCTGTGAGTGTAACTGGGTAATTTAAAAACCAATTAACCTCAGTAAATGGCGCATATCTCAGCGAGAGCTAAGGCTATATCTTATAGCCATATACGATTTTAAAATTCATTTTAATTCTCCATATTGCATATACATGACAGCAGTACACACACATGGAATTTTAGTTGAGCATGAAACCACTCTCTCAAGATCAACAGGTAATGAACAAGGTCAACACAAAAAGAAAGAAAAGCTGCACATAAGATAAAAGATGTAACATGTCCAATTTCTGTCCAAATCACCTGGAGTGTACAGGGCCGTATTACCAACCGGGCGAGTGGGGCTGGCGCCCTGGGGCCCATGGTACCAGGGGGCCCAGGGGGGGCCCAAGAACAATCTAGATGCTGATTGTGATAGAGCCCTCTATTCTAGGATCTTCTTTAGTTGTTCTTCTTTAGTCTATAAGGGTTAACTGAAATGGGCTGGGGGGAGTCCGAGGGCCCTCGGCCACAGGACATAGGAACCAGAGGGCCCCTGGGCCATGTCGTACAGCAACCAGAGGGCCCCTAGGCCACGGAGGACGGCAATCTGAGGTCCCCTGGGCCACTGGGGATGGCAAAGGGCCCCTGAACCATGGGATATGGCAACCAGAGGGCCACGGGGGGCGGCAATCAGAGGGCCCCTGGACTACAGAATATGGCAACCAGATGTATGTATGGGCTCGGCTCGCTGCAATCTCCTTGCCACGGGGCCAGTGCAGACAGACAGTACTGCCACAGTATTGTCTGTTTTTTGTATAGGTTGTGTGAACATTTGTTTAAAAACAAAAAAAGATCAACAGAGGGAACACATTGAAGACGTTGCACAAAAAAAATACATTCATGTAGTCTGTATATAAAAAGTAACGATACCGCTTTAGGAAAGGAGTAAGGAGGAGTATATATAAGGAGTATAGGGAGGGTGTGATGATGGTGCTTGACCACATGGTGGTAGTAATAGTCTGCAAATGATTAGGAACATGTTATTAGTGTTTCAGGTAGGGCTTTTACAGATGGACCACAGACTGTACATAATTTCCTTCGAGCTGCGTGCCGACTTCCGCATTGGTTTTGACGACTACCGGAACACGGAGCCCCTGGATTTCCAATATAAATGTTTCAATTTTGCAGGCCAATTTTTTAAAGATCTTTCCTAATTGATGTTTTAATGTTGCCGGGGTAATTATCGGTTAATTGTGTGAGGGGGCTGGGGGTCACAATTTCACAAACGCATCAGTTTTGGCGTTATTTATTTTTTATACCAATAGTTGGCGGGGAAGTGGGGGGCGGCGTGGCTGTCAGCAGCAACGCTGGAGCCGTGGAGCTCTATGTTCCTAGATGCTATGGTTAGCACAGTGGCACACCGGGAATGCAATCGGTGCGTACATATTTCAACAGGCTATAATTTTACCCTACATAGAGGTGCTTGTTTAGAGAACTGCTGCCTGATGATGTCAACTATTGACGGTGTTATGCTGCTAGCCGCTAGCTAACATTAGCAGCCGCTGGTTAGTGGCTAGTTAGACGCTACACCGTGCCTAGCAGTTGGCTTGTGGCCGCAAGTCCTGGAATAGCCGCGGGTCTCACGAAGGCTGTTAGCTGGCAAACTGGCTGTTGGTATGTCCTAGGGCGGCAGTGTTAGACGTCCCGCTGGCTCTGGTGTTATTGTATTTTAAGGTTTCCCCTGGGGTGCCCAGCAAAAGCGACAAGCTTCACGACTAGAGCCAGAGAGATATAAAGAAACCAAGGCACCACCGATGTAAAGGCCCTGGTTCTAAATCCCCGCGTCCTGCTGGCAGCCAGCCGGGCCCCGCGAATAGCCGCGGATCTTGTGTAGGCTGTTAGCAGGCTGCTAGCCGCTAGCTGCTAGCCTCATCGTATGGGAGTTATTTGGAGTGTTACGCGACATCATTAGGCATAGTTCTCGACACATATGCACTTCTAGGGTAAAAATATGAGCTTTGAAAATATGTACACATGTACGTAAATCACAGTGCCTGTATTATTATTTTATTAAATTACTATTGTCCCAGAAACTCCTTGGACCGGGTACTTTCTCAACAATGGCAGAGCTCTTAACCCCCAAATTACGACTTCCGGCGGTTTCAAAAGTCCCGCCATTCACGGCAATGGGATGACGTCACGCACGCTGCGTCTACTTTGTGAGATGGACACACGTGCCTGCTGAAGAAATGCCAGTGAAATATGTTATCGTTGACAGCTCTGCAAACCATCCAACACTGTGTTATTGAAACGATAACATAACACCGCCATTACGATAGAGGCGATGGATGCAGTAAGTGGTTAGCCTGGAAAACCAGAGCCAACGAATCGTCCACGCATCGCTCGCGGCCTAATCGTCCTAAACGCGTGCGATGCGTGGATAATTCATCTGTTCTGTCTCGCCAGGCTAGGCAAGGGGTTGCCTATCACTCTGCCGTGCGGCTGGAGCTTAAAGGGGAAGGGACATGAAAAATCATGTTTTAAAAGGGTTTCTTTGTTTATAGTCAGCTTGGGGGGGGGGGTGTGATCATAGATAATGTAAAAATGTATTCTGGGCATTTGGTATTAATATTTGCCTGATGTGGGCATTTTTAGGTCCTCCCAGAACTTGGTTCGTTTTAAAATTGTGGAATTTGTGACGTAGCAAATTCTTCTTCGTTGACTTGGTACAGTGAAAGTACAAAATAGTACAGTATAGTATTAGCATGGAAGTGCGTCATTATATCATATGATGGCCAAAACTTGATAATATTGCTAATTGGGCCTATTTACATGGCATACAATGTCGAAACAGTACATGCACATGATTGTGTTTGTGACATGAGAAACTGCAGAGAAAACAGCAGGCAGCGTTTCGGTGAAAATGCACCCCCCCATGGAAAATGCACGAA
This sequence comes from Bregmaceros cantori, assembly GCA_900302395.1. Classification (NCBI taxonomy): domain Eukaryota; kingdom Metazoa; phylum Chordata; class Actinopteri; order Gadiformes; family Bregmacerotidae; genus Bregmaceros; species Bregmaceros cantori. The sequence goes on from OMKY01252604.1 coordinate 9,670, forward strand.
TGTGTGTGCATTACGTGCCCATGAAAACCATTCAAACATTTGGCACGGTGAGATATCCTCCGCAGATATCCGCCAATCTCCTGCCGCCCCATTCAATAGGGCTGTTGCACGTTGACCTCACGGCTTGGCAGCGGCAGACATTTTGGTGGTATCATTGTGATAAGGCGAACAGGCAAAGATCAATATTTGCATAACATTGTCAGTTTAAAAGACTTCTATTATTTATCCATGGTTATAGGCTGTCAATCGCCAGCAGGTGGCAGCCTAACTTCGTCCATTGTATTGCCCCTATATAGGCTAATGGACGTGAAGTAGTAATATATACTGCTTAACTGTACATATACGTATACTTCACCGTACGTGACACCACCAAAATGTCTACTGCCGCCACGCCGTGACGTCACACACAACAGGCCTGTTAGGATTTACATGGTCGACCAATGTTGCGGAGAAAGTTTTCAGATTCTTTAAAATACATGAACAAAATATTCTTCAAATAATTGTTATCGTTCATTTCAGTAAATACGCCGACAGCATTGTGCATCGGGCTACTGCTTACTCTGAAAATTATTTAATTTGTTTATTTCACTAACTTCACTACAGAAAAATTACACAATTTGGTATAAACGACTGTAACCGAAAAGTATCTTGATGAATGTATATCTTATCAATTTATGCAGAAAGTAAGCCCATACCACCAATACATGTCTATGTAATTCAAATGGCGTTCACCCTGCCGCCATTTCACCCCGACCCCACTAGGAACGTTCTGTTAGATGTCACCGAATTGCACACATTATCTATATAACTAACCTAGTTCTCTGAATAACGCCGGTCAGCAGAGTGGCGCAGCGGAAGCGTGCTGGGCCCATAACCCAGAGGTCGATGGATCGAAACCATCCTCTGCTAGTTTTGACTTTTTATTTATTTTTTCTCGTTCCTTCTGTTTTAACGTGAGACGACACGCGCGAACAACCGTGGAATAACAATTTCATAACTAATGATACAAAAATGTAATAATTAAACATTTTCAAAAAATAATAATTTTAACACAAGTTAAGAATAAGACACGACGTCCTCGTCTCAAGACGTACGTTGGCCGATTGCATATAATTCATTAAACTTGTTAAATGTACTTTACCTACGTGACTAGGAAAAGCAAATACCTAAATAAATGATATATAATACACCAAAGAAGATCCATTCAATCTTTATAAAATGCATATTACCATGACGTAGTCACCCGGCGCTGTGGCTTAGTTGGTTAAAGCGCCTGTCTAGTAAACAGGAGATCCTGAGTTCGAATCTCAGCAGTGCCTTTTGGTCCGCCGGGGACATGATGCTCGCGCCCAGCAGCAGCTCAACGTCAATACCACATTCAGGACGTATCCTATAATTGTTTAACAACAATTACAAGTTAAACCAAAAGTGTAATAATTATGTACTAGGTAGTGGGAACAAAGACATGCATTGGTCGATACATCCACAATCCGCATGCCTCAAATATGCTCTGCCCTCTAGTGTGATTGTGACGAAACGTAACATAATTCAACTTAATAACTTAATAATGATAAACCTCATCAGATTTTAATAACTTGCACCCCATCATGTGTCAGCGAGTAACAATATTTTTAATATTTCCTGGGGTTTCGGTTCGATTTGGATGAAACCAGACCAGATATGTATTTATTTATTTAGTTGATTAATTCTTATTCTTATTCTTATTCTTATTCTTATTCTTATTCTTATTCTTATTCTTATTCTTATTCTTATTCTTATTATTATTATTATTATTATTATTATTATTATTATTACATATTCATGTCAAAAATAGCCGTGTGCCTGTACGGCTTTTTTAAATGCTACAGTACTAGCCTGGCAAGCCAGAACAAATGAATCGTCCACGCATCGCACGCAGTTTCTCGCGCGTTTCCCGCGAAACGCGCGACCCGGAAGTACTATTTGCGAAGTTATCTCGCGCCACCACCGGTGTCATCAACGAGCATCTCTGTTGTGTTGACCGGAGTCCAGAGACCCGCTAGTTTGGTCCCGGGTGTTGGCGGTGAGGAGGATCGGATGATGTCGGGGCTCCCGGAGGACGAGGAGACCACGGTGTCTCTGGTGGATGTCCTGGAGGAGCACGAGGAGCTGGAGAGCTCGGCCTCCGCCGTCCTGGCCGGCAGCGACTCGGACCGCTGCTCCTACCCTCAGGCAGGCTACTTTAAAAAAATGTAATCAGTTGCAGCCAGGCTGGGGACGGGTAGTTTTATTAAAACGTAATCAATTACAGTTACAAGCGGGCTGGGCATCGGTTACTTGCTAAAAGTAATTCGAATACTTTATTGATCCCAATTGGGGAATTATTTCCATTTAGCAGTTTCAGCTCACAGTCAATGGCAGTAGTCATACCATTACAGTTATAAGCAGGTTGGGGAATGTTACTTTTAAAAAAAGTAATCCGTTACTGTTGCAAGCAGGGCTGGGAAGGCTACTGGCTAAAAGTAAGCAATAATAATTATACGTTTGTTACAGAGAGTGAAAAGCTGATCTTAAGGGGCATTTGAATGAATGAAACGTTATATTAGTCCCACTAGGATTCAACAGGAAATATCCAATACCAATATTCCACGGCCTTTTGAAAACAAATAAACAAAACAAAACTACTTGCTTCAAAAAATCATGTAGCATATCATCAACACCATAAACCATGGAATTCATTATAGCTTTTGAAATATATTCAAAATGTGTTTTTAGATGAAAAACACAACCTCCATGCCAGTGCTGAAAATATGGAGTGTCACATAATCACACAGCATCATAATGTGATAATTAGAGCTGCAACTGATTAATCAATGAACCGTTTATTGAATTGATTGCCAACTAATTTGATAATTAATTGATCGACAGCGATTAATCGCTTCCTTGTTTTTTTCCTTGTTATTTTATTTTATAATTTTAGAGCTGTAAAAGAAAGCAAAAACTGTAACAAAAAGTACTGTCAGTCAATTGTCAACCAGCTTGTTAACAGTTTGGATAATAGCGATCACACACTAATTTAAATGTCATGTCGTCTTCTTTGAGATTGTTATCAATATGTAACGTTTTTATATAGGTGTAAGGGACAGTTGGAGGGGTAATGACTAATGTCTAAACGTCTAAAAAACAGAGCTTCGAACCGGTTCAAGGAACGAAAACGAAAACCGGGAACTTTTTGTATTTTTCAGGGAACGGAAACGAAACCGGAAACGTTATTATTTGTTATGTTCTGGAACAGGAACACTTATTTTAAAATAAAGGTAACCGGTTAAAACCTGTTTTATTTTGTTCCTCAAATGAATGCACTTGGGGATAGCTTCTAAAATAAAACAAGAGTATTTATAAAATCTACGATGCAGCAGTGAAGTAGGAATTGTTGCGGGTCTATGTAGCGTATCGCTGTGGGTTCGCCATAACGTATATAACATGGCATTAAACAGTTTACAGGAACGAAATTAACCGTTCCAGGAACAATATTTTTTTGTTCTAACCGGTTCAGGAACGTCAATTTATTGGTGGAACACATAACCGGAAACGTTATAATTCTGTTTCTGTTCGGAACGAAACGCTTGGGGAAAAAATATTGGTTCAAAGCCCTGCTAAAAAATTACTCATTTTAACCGTGAATGTAATATGCATTAAAGTTGCGGATTCCTCTGTATCAGCAGGGAAATTCACAGCACCGATATGGAAAAATGCCTCGTATCGGCCGATATGTACGTACACTCTCTGTGACTCTAGTATTGACGCCCCCTGTCTTTTCCTCCAGGGCTACGTGAAACGCCAGGCTCTCTACGCCTGCAACACGTGCACCCCTAAAGGAGGGGCGGCTGCCGGGGTGTGTCTCGCCTGCTCCTACAAATGTCACGAGGGACACGACCTGTTTGAACTCTACACCAAAAGGTAGCGTCGCCATCATCATCATCATCATCGAGGTCATGTGGCTATCAAAAGTTTCATACAGAGTACTACCACCCGAGAAATTATTCAGCGGTAGCCTGGTAAGCCAAAGAAATCGTCCACCCATCTCTCGAACGTGCGTAATGGTCTGGAGTCGATGAGATCGAAAAGGGGTGTGGTGGAGCATTATCGGGATGGACCAATCGCAGCACAGTAGGCGTGACAAGTGACGGAGTCGGAGAGCCTCAACGCGCCTCTGATTGGTCGGCAGAAACGGAGCCAAGGATCCGATTTTTTTTTTTTTATTCGACTCTGCGTGCACGATTCGTCGTGGTCTGGCTTGTCAGGCTAAGTCCTTCACGTATCGCACAGCGTGACGGAGGATTTTGATCTTGGGTTGATCAGGGTCGACAATCAATCAATTTCGTCCTCAAACGGGCAAACTAATCAGAGCGCTGCCGCTGTTCAGCAGTGGTGGATGTAAACGGGAATGGAGGACATGTTGAATCTGTACATTGATAACACTGGCCGATCTCGTATAGGAATTTAGTTAAAAATGGGTAAGTCATTGGAATACAAGGTTTCAATATATTTCTGGCTACATTGCTGCCACCTAGTGGTCAAGAAACGTATACGCGTAAAGGACTCAACCATGTAATGGGTGCATGGTGACGTGTTGGGGCATCATGGTCAGATGAATAGGCAGAGAGCGATAGTTGCATAACAGTGCCACCGCGTGCATTGTATTTACCCCAATACAATGGATGTGTAGTGGTAAGGTATACCACTTAACCATATATGGGCAGAGTAGCCATAAAAATGACTTAAGTAAAAGTATTGTTACCTCAGCAAAATATTACTCAAGTAGGAGTAAAAAGTAGGCATCCAAATAGTTACTCAAGTAAAAGTAAAAAAGTATTCCACAAAAAATGTACTTAAGTAGCGAAAGTTCTGAGTAACTTTCAGTTTAAAAAATGAATTCAAAAAATGAATGAAAAAAAATTATGGCCCGAGAGAGAGAAAGAGACCGAGTGGGAGAGAGAGAGAGCAAGAGAGAGAGAGCGAGCGAGAGAGAAAGCGCCCGAAAGAGAGAGATATGACATCAACATATGTGCCAACAGTTTCCAACGGGTGTCACTAAAGGCCAATTTAATGTACTGAGTACTTTTTACTGACATCTTTTCTTCCTTTTCACCTCACTTTTACTTGAGTAAAAGTAGAAAGTAACTTGTGAAAAATGTACTCCAAAAGTAACAAAGTACACAAAAAAATTGTAACTGAGTAAATGTAATGCGTTACTGCCCATCTCTGCACTTAACCGTACGTATACTTTACCGCCCACCCCCCTCCCCAAAACGGCTGCCGCCCCAAGCCGTGACGTCACCATGCATAAACCCTATAGTTACAGTGCTGTACGTGTTGTCTCCACAGAAACTTCCGATGTGACTGTGGCAACAGCAAGTTCACACAGCAGTGCAAGCTACTGCCAGTAAGTATTCACTGTTAAGACGAGTTTACACGCTAGAAACAGGGGGGGCTGACATTTTGAATATACGACTTGAAGTTACTCCGGTGACTCGGTGTAGTCGCATGTTCTTCTGGAGCAATGGGATGGCTGCATTCATCGTAAGGCGGACAAAAATGAGTAAATGGAACGGGTTGCACAGATTATTGAATCGTAGTGTGGAATAGCACAGCACAAGTTACCACCATCATTTTTCGATAATACAATAGGTGTGTACTGCCCCTTTTTAAATAGATAAGTTAAAAAATAAGTCGGAACACAGCGACGTAACTGCACCGGAAGTCATATTCAGGGTAGGATTTTTAACAGAACTAGCCGCTGAACTCGTCTTACATGTCGATAAGGATCGGCAGGTCTCCAACCTACAAAACAAGTAAGTTTTTGCTTGATTTTTATTTATTTATTTTTTGAAGAAGACGTTATGAAAAAGGCATTATATTTTAGGGGTGTCACGGTAACCGGTGTGACGGTAAACCGCGGTAAAATATTTTGACGGTTAGGTAACCGTCTGAATTTCCAAACGGTCACCGTACACCGGGACTTTTATTACCGTGATCAATGTTTTGATAGTGACAAACAACCAGTATTTTATTAATATTAAATATTATATATTAATGGTCATCTCGGTGCGTTACAACGCCATGCGGGCGTCACCCTGTCCCTCATACTCACCGTTTCCCTATCTGAGTGTCGAGCATGGCAGCAGTAGAAAGACACGCACGACAAGGATATCTGTCCTTTTTTTAAACGGACAAAATCCGCAGTTTGCGCATAGTTTTGTCTATTATTATTATTGTTATATTTAATCTATTCGGCGCGTTCCGAACAGCCGG